>WUQG02041182.1:0-10662 GCA_011317285.2 Androctonus mauritanicus | reverse complement strand
ATTTCTGAAATTTCAAAAGCGATTTTCTCGAAAATGCTAGAGTAGTGGCCCCCAATATAGGGGTGATTCTTCATCTAGTGTTTATGCTCTTTCAGATGACAAAATATTGGCAAAATCCCAGACACATCAGGCATGATGTTCCCTTGTGAGCCTAAAAAAATTGCAACCATTTTTCATTGAAATATATTCAAATACCATTTAATTATGTAAATGATGACAAAATATTTTCAATAATTAGAATTAAATATTATAAAACAACTTAAATATCAGTTTTCATAGAGAGTCTAATGAAGAAGCTGATTGCATGCAAACATTATAAAAACTTCAATTAGAACAAACAGACATGCTGTCATTTATTAATTAGAGTATCCAAGTTTAATTCTGAGTCCTATATCTACATATGCAATTTAATGAAGCCAAGTCTAGCCCATCAATCTCTATCCTTTAAAGATAGCCATAAGGTAAAACAGTCACTTACTACTTGGAAGTTCCAAGTTCAATTTCAAGTCTCATCTCCAGATTATTCAGGTAAGGTCTGCATATGATCTGTTGAACATCCTTCATTCTGGGTGGTAATGCCACTAAAGTCTGGATAGGTCATAATGGGCACTGGAATGCCTTGCCACTTAGTAACTGCTAATTGGAAAGTGGCCTAAAGTTACACAAGAATATAATGGAAATGCTATTTACTAATCTTTGATTACAAAACAGTGTAAAATTGGAAAGAAAGACAAAAATCCTTCAAAAGATCAATACTGAGAAGTTTAGCAATTTCATAATGTATTCTTTGCAGGAAAAAAACATTAACCATAATAATTCAATACAAGCATTAATTAAAAACAACTTCAAGAAATTTAACAAATAAGAAATTTTTTAAAATATGATTTAAGATTTTAATTAGTTAAAATTTTAAAGCATATGAAATTCTATGAATCAGTGTGTTAACAGTGGTTTTTTAATTCAGTTTCTTTTAAGTTTGGCTTAAAAATTTAAGATTTTAATGAAAGATAATAATTTGATAATATGATAGTTTTAAAATTCATAGTTTTTTTGTTATTGAAAAAACAAACCCATCTTAATTTTTTTAAATGTTAATATACGTATTTTTAGCTTCAATCAAAACCTGTTTTAAATTTTGTATATTAATTATTTTTATTTTTTTCAATGTATATCATTTCTATATTATCATGAATCAGTTCTAACATAATATTTACTAAAGGAAATAAAACCATGTAAATATAGACTATTAACATCAACATCATAATTATAAACAACTTTTTGCAAATAAGATTAAATTTTTGTGATGTTTTATTTATTATTATTATTATTATTATATCATATATTTATTTAATTTATATTTGTGTGTTTATGTAAAACTGCAATAATGCCTGAAATTATAAATATTGATATATTGATAACAAATAAGCTAAATAAGCTTTAATTATATTATTTCTTTTAAATATTAATCTTTTGATTATAAACATATATCTTTTGAATACTATTTAAAATCAATAAAATTTATTATTTGCATTTAAAATATTTTGTTTGCATCAAAACTATTTATTTTTTTAATAAAGACATCACTTGATTCAACTTTTATCATTTCACTATAGTTAATGATTAATGTTAAATAAATGTTCTAAATAGTGAATATTTAAAACATAGGTATTATAATATTGAAAAATATATTTATAATTAATATAACATAATTAGCATAAATGATTTTCTCTATAAAATATGAAGTACAGATTGTTTGTTTGTGTCTTTATCATTACATTATTCTTTTTCATTTAGCTCTTCTATGTGGCTTTATGGTATCTAAATTTTTCTTTTTATCTTAATGTTAAGTGGAATATCATTTTATAAGGTTTTTTATGATTTTAATAATATTTTTACACATACACCATTCCCATAAAGACTTCTTACATAATATCAACATTCTATAAAAATTTTCCATAAAAAGTTATATGCAGCCATCAAAATTCTACAAAAAAAATATTTTAATTCAAATTATGATTTCTGACTGTTTATTAAAAATTTTTTTTTTTATTTTGTTCATCTGATGACTTTAAATATTGATGTTATTCAAAGATAAGAAGTATTTTAACAACAAAAGAAATTTCAAATTTTATAATACATATATAAATGAACCTATTATTACTTTCATATTTGAAGTTCAAATGTTCATAGAGAGCTGAATTTTTAATCTCAAAATATATTATATTTCCAGGAAAACTATATAAAGACAGATATCATTGATATAATAGCATTTACTGTCATGACAGCATATTTTTACTACTATAAAGAGATTGAGTTTATAAAACAACCAAAGTATATTTATACACTTGATCCCAAATTTCAGTGTCAATCTATTATAATTGAGATTATTTGTAAATAGAATGTGATGTGGTTGGTAAAAATGCTGCTGATTATGAGGTTTATGTGAATTATCTTTATAAAAATATGAACTAAATCAGAAAGATCAGAATCAATATGGATATTTTCATTGGGGTTAAGTATTAATAATATCTGACAATGTTGAATATTTTCATCAGTTTTTATAAATTTACAAATAATCCTTACAATACATGAAGAATTATATGAAATATCAAAATTGAAGAAATATTTTAATTTGTTAAAATATAATACTGTTTGTGGCCAATTGGAAAAGTTATTTAAATATAATTAAACATTTGAGAATTCCATAATTGTTTACATCAAATTTTTTAAATTGTCCATCTGATTAATTCTTAAATTAATTTGAATTTTAGATTAATATCAGATTATAGATTGAAGAGATTAGAAATTTTATTTATATCAACTATATCAATTATAAACATATTATAATTTCTATTCTTTCAATATATTTTTAAAATTTTAATATTTTTTCATGATTAATTGAAAAATTTGGAATATGAAATATAAAAGTTTAATTTAAAAGTTAAATAATTTTTAAGGTTATAATGGCTGAATATCAGGATTCTTATAAAGAACTTTAATAAGTTTCCTATTAAACTGCATAGAGCCCAAGAAAAATGAACATTTCTTAAAAGAATGAGACAAAACTGGGCATAAAAATTTTTTTATTTTTATTAAAATTTGATTTTTAACATTTCAGTACAATTTGACAATTTTATTTGAGTACTTTCATTAGTTTTATTGCCATTAATTCATCTCAAAAATTTCTGTATAAATCAAAATTGTGCAAATCCAACAAAAATCCAAATTCAATATATGCAAATGAATACATTATTAAATGGTTAAATAAAATTTATGTGCAGATTTTAAACATAAGAAAATTTAAAGCCATAAATAATATTTTTACAAAAAAAAATAAATTGTTTAATGATTATTTTATTTTTTTGCAAATCAAAATACACATAAAAGGAACTTATGCATCCACATATTTTTGAAGTCACATACTTAAAACTGTGTAAATCAGGGACTTACTATATTTTAATATTAATATGCACTGAATTTGTTTACTAATCTATTACATAATTTAAAAAAATAAAATAATGAATAGACAAATTATAAAATTTATATTATTTTAAATTTTGAAAGTTACATAATATGCATGACAAACATACCTTGACAAATATCTTCATATTTTAATGGTGCATCCATATTGGTTTGTGCAATATAGTGTTCATTCATTGCTGCATCATATTCCAATTCACGAATAAAACGGCGAATTCCTAAATACAATAAACATTAAATTTTATTATATATATCTAATCTTTGTTATAATATTTAACAAACTTTTTAAATTAAAATTTAAAAATATTAAATATTTAATGAAAATTTAAAATGTATTATTTTGTAGAATGAAATTCAAAAAATATAAACTGTATTATAATTCAATATATTTTATATATTTTGTCAGATTCAATTTTTTTTATTAATATACTTTTTTATTGTATTTATCAATAAATAATTGATGCAATAAAATTTGAATGAAATTGATATAGCATTTCTGCATGGCCAACTCTGAATTTTCTAACACATCAAACAAAAATTTTTGATTATCCTTTATGAATCTTTTCTCAGTTAATTGGCTAAACTATTACTGAAAATGTGCTGTCCCAAGTATATGTTTACTTTGCTGGTTTCTAGGCACATACCTAGATCTGGTCAAGAACATTTAGCTATCACAGTGATATTGAGCATGATTCAATATATCTTGAGATATTAAAATGTTCTATATACTGAAGATAGAACTTAAAACAATAGATATTTGGCATATAGTGAAATAAATGCTATATATTTTGATAAGCAATTCTTGATTATTTTATTTGCATTAAAAAATCCAATTTCCCATAACTTCTGATTTCTTATTCTGGAATATTTTCCAGAATATTTAGAGAATTGATTATTCATAAAATTAATATCCCTACTATCTCAGTTAATCACCAATCTACTGTATATTCTAAATAAAAATTTTAATGATGAAAATTATATTTAATTATGTTTTATGTCATTGTTCATAAAAACAGAAAAATTGATTATTTCAGCAAAGTATATAAACTTAAATGTTTTAAAAATAATATTTTTGTCCTAATATCATTTTAAGTTTTATAGATTTTATAAAATATAGATATTTAAAATTATATTACTACAAAAGTCTTGCTTTCAGTTGGGCACTGAAAGTAATACTTTTGTAGTAATGTTATTGCTTCAATACACAGAGCTTTTGTGTTTACTCCATTAGGTGGTATTGCATGTGAAGAAACAGTTGGTATTGACTGAAGGTGTATTGTTCTGTTTTCATGTTTAAAAGCAAGTTGAATTGGTATAGTAATGACATGGATTTGTTTAAATATGCTCAATAAGCAGTAATTCAACTTTTAAAGGCTGAAGGTGTTAGTAGAGCTGAAAATTACCATTATATGAAGGAGTATGTGAAAATGAATGTGTCATGCGATATAGTGTTCAGACGGTGTAGTGAATTTTGTGAAAGACATGTGAGCACTCAGAACATACCTAGATCTGGTCAAGTGCATTTAGCTATCACTGTGGAATTGATTGTTACTATGGACAACCTTGCAAGGGAGAATTGCCAGATCACCAACTGATAAAAGTGAAAACATTGTTCATGAGCAAGGGAATCATTCAGACTATTCTCCATTGACTGTTGGGATACCACAAGGTTTACACACAATGGGTCTCCAAGCATCTCTCTGAGTAGTAGAAAGCTCAGAAAATGGGTGCTTGCAAATGGAGCATCTGTTTCATTACCAAGCAGAGGGGGACAGTTTCTTTCCAAGATTGTAGCCACAGATGAAACATGGTATCCACCATTTCAATCCAGCCACAAAATGGATGAATATGGAATAGTGGCATCCCATCTCTCCATGCCCAAAAAAAAAATTATTCCTCCATAAAAGTTGGAAATGTGATGGTCATTTTTTCTTTGACCAGATCAGCCCATTGCTTTTGGATTGGCTGGATGCAGGCAGTATGATCAATGCAACCACAAACTATAGTACCTTAGAAAACTCAAAAAAGTTATCAAGAGTAAGCAAACTGGATAATTGACAAATGGAGTTATTCTGTTGCACAACAGCATATGCCTGCATGTTGCAAAAGTGTGTCAGGCTCTGCTGCTGTGTTTCTGCTGAGCAGTCCTCGACAATCCATTCTACAGCCCCAACCTGTTGCCCTGCAACTACCATCTCTTCTTCTTCAGGCCACTGAAAAAGTTCTGAAGAGCTGCCAGTTCGCTAACAATGCTCAGATTCATGAAGGTGTTGAAGATTTGTTCTGCAGCCAACCACAGACATTCTTCACTCAGAATATCTATAATCTAGTGATGCACTGGATACTTGCTTCAATAGACAAGGCAACTATGTGTATCCCATGTATCATTATAATTACAATTTTTTCCTGCATATCCACATATTCTAAATCAATAAATCATTACAGAAAAAACCAAAGAGTTTCACTTTCATTTGGGCAATTCTTATATCAGTATTTCCCAAACTTTTTCTATGATAAAACACTTCACAAATATAGAAATTTTTACAGAACACCTTGATTATTTTATAGTATAGATAGATATTAATAATAAATAAATTAGGCAAGTAAATATAAGAATTAAGAAAACAATATAAACATTTATCATCAAATTCTAATTACATAAAATAAAATACATGAAAATAATAAAATAAACTAGCAACCAGTTTCAACTTGGCAGCATTTAAAATGACATAAAGCTTATGTTAATTTTCATAATTTTTTATGGAATACTTATTGACTTTCTGAGGACAGCATTTTTCAAACTACGTTCCATGGAACATAGTTTGAGAAATGTGGTCTTATATAATTGTTCTCTGTATTATATAATACACAACTACACATAAATTAGACTTTCTATAAGTTTTTCTTAATTTCCATTATTATAATTCCAAATAATAAAGTAATTTACATTAATAAAATATGTAATAATGTATGTAAAATAATTCATGAAATTTCAAATATGATTTAATTTTTTGAATAATTATAATAAAAATTTGTTATATAAATTTGAATTCACACTTTATAAAATATTTTATTCTGTTTTTATCAAATTTAAATATTTCAAATGTTAAATATAATTTAATATCAAAGTAACATACATAATCAAATATAAAATTAGATGCTTTATGAAATTTAATTTTTACATATTTAACTATCATTTAAAATGAAAAAAAATTGGAATAATTTTGAGAAATATTTTTGTAGTTATTTCAATTCATATTTTATATTAAATGAATATTCACATTTGTAGAATAAATTCATGTATAGAAATGAAATTTGAAATATTAAAACAGTAATTTTTAAATTTTTTCAACTACTTAATAAATCTTTTATGGATATCCAAAGTTTTAGAAATGTTTATTAAACTAATTTAGTGTATAATTTTATGGATTCTTTATTAATATTATGTGATATGTTCAAACATTTATTTTCAAGAAATAATTATTTTTATATGCATGCATATATTTTTGCTGAGTATCAGTCAGTTAGCCAGCCATGCTTCTGAATCACATAAGGGATATGTACAGTAGTGGCCATTCTTAATTATAAGAGTGCTATAATTAAATTTTGCAAATAATTAATGTAATCCCTATAAGTATATCTTTTGTTCATTCTTACTTTAATCTCATGAAAGATGATATTTATATATAATACCATATAAATAAGTGATTACTTGCTTTGATATATAATTTATTTTTCATCATAAACTGTAAAAATGCACATTATTATTTTGTATATGCCATATTTATTGTATTTATATGTATCAAAATTTAAAATATTTTTAAGAATTTTTATATTTTTACTTTAGAAAATAAGCTATATTTTATTAAACTTTATATAGTAAATATTTATGCGAAGACTACAAATAGGTTCATTAATAAATTTTAAATTTATGTAAAGAACAAATTCTTGAGTAACTCAGAAAAATGTACAATACAGAGGATCCTCAATATAATCATTTCATATACAAGTTGTTGATTAATTAGGGATGGTAAATTCAATATACATCAAAAATATTTGCATTTATGTCATTTGAACAGAATGTATATATCTATTTCTCTTTCTCCTTCTGTATTTAAATTTATAATTAGACATTGTATATAAAATATATCATTCTGCAGAATTGTGATCACCTGTCTAGTTGTTTTGCTTAGGTAACAACTTATAAATGATAGTGTTTTTAAATGAAACAATTAAAGAATCAGCATTTTGGCAGGAATAAAAAATACACAGATTAGTTCACTAGAGTTTTTTTAAGAAGTAGCACTTTCGATTTTTTAATAAATCATCATCAGCTTCATACAAAAACGTAGAACAAAACTACCGAACAACAATTTTAAAAAAAAAAAATTGTTGTTCCCATTCAATGAGTGAAACATCATGGAGAGCATGCTCTGTCGATTTGCCAGATTGATAGGCAAATTGACTACAACACAGAGGGATCCTAAATAGGGCCCCATTTCTAATAAATCTATCCACCAACCTCTCCAATGTCTTCAGCAAAAAAGACATAAGACTGATCGGGTGATATGATTTAGCTTCCGTATAAGAATCACGCCCAGGCTTGGGTATAAAAGAAACCCTTACTTGCCTCCAGGACCATGGAACAGCCAAAAACCACACAAGCCCGAAAGACATGGCAAAGAGGGGAAACCAGGACGTCAATGTCCTGTTGCAAGAACAGAGGCAAAATGCCATCCGGTCCAGCCATCTTGAAGGGCTTAAAGTTATTTATAGCCTATCTTATGTTAAATTGATTAATCATCCCCCTCACAAGCCGCCATCCCTCTCTCATGGCATGATACACATGCCCATCGAGGTCGGATGATGCCTGCAAGGAGGACGAGTCTTCAATTAAAATAGACCCAGGAAAGTATACCCAAAAAAGTTCCTTTAAAGAGTCCCTGCAGGTACCAGTCATACTACCATCCATTAGCTTAAGAGAGCCAACCCTGCAAAAATTTCCATTAGACATTATCTTCACTAGTCTGGATACCTCAGGTATATCCTCAATTCCCTGATAGTATTGTTTCCAGGAAGACATTTTGGCCTTTCTAATAGCCTTTATTATAATCAGTGAGGGCACTCCTATACAAATCCCAATCATCAGTCAACTTAGCTTTATTAAAAAGCCGTGTAACATTATGTTGAAGACCGCTTAAACATTCTTTCCACCAAAAAACTCGCCTTGATGAGTGAGCAGTCTTGACGGGATAGTTTTGATGATAAGGTAAGAGAATTGCCTGTTGAATCTGGTCTTCAGTCATCTCTAAATCCACCACTGAGTAGAATCTGCTCTGTATACCCCCTAGTTTAAATCTAAGGTCTTCCCTAAAGGAAGCCCAGTTAGTCCTCCAAGGGTCTCTATATGTTTCTGATGAGGTGCCATATCCCGTAAATTAAAACAAATATATCTGTGATCCGAAGAAGAAAGCTCACTGAACACATGCCAATTCACAATTAGGCCAGAAATACACTGTGTCCTAACGTTAGGTCAATGACTTCTCTCCTGTTAGTAACAGCAAAGGTAGATTCATTACCCCTATTCAAAATAAAAAGGTTGGTTCCCATCAGAAACTCCAATAGGTGCTCTCCCTCTGGTTGATGCCTGTGCTGCCCCAAACCACATGGTGAGAATTCGCATCAACACCAACCAGCAAATCAAAATGATGCATTTGACAAAATTCCACCAAAAGCCCAAACTCAGATGTTGGCAGAAGTTCATCTTTATTATAAGGGAAATAAGCAGAGGAAATAATAAATTCCCTACAAGCACTTCCCTCCTCGAGCTTCACCTGCACAGTGATAAGATCTCTAGAACAGAAATCCCAAACAGGTGAAGCACAAATGTTATTCCTAACAACTAAACAATCATTTAAGTCCTGTAGGCAGTGTAAATTGTAGTTACTTCTGTTATTCCTAATGAAAGCACTGGTCTGAGGACTGCTATTAGAAAGATCAACAGCTCACCTTCCTTACAGGGAAGCCCCCGAATTCAGCCCTTATAGTGCCATGGCTCTTGAATGAGAGCAAAGTCATAACAGCTTCCCTTAAGCAGCCGACCCAAAAGGGCAGAAGCAACTCGGGAGTGCTCGAGGTTGATTTGGATCAACCTCAGACCCTATCCAAACAAGCATCTAAGGTGGGCAGATCCATGCCTTCTTCTGTTGACTAGGCGTTGGAGGGGCCAGTTTTACCCCAGAAACCCTGTCCCTGGCAGAGAGCCCAACCAGTTCTTGCCCCTTTGCAGGAGCAATCACCGAAGCAATCCGTCTACCCGAACTAGAATTGGGATCTGAGATCACCTTAAAGGTCCCCTAATCGACCCCAGAATACGCCTTAAAATTGGCTGCCTTAATGGCCTTTGCCGAAGCAAGATCAACCATTACGATTAAGCGCTGACCTTTAGCGTCCTTACTGCGATCCAACACCTTCCAGTTTTTAACCTTGAATCCTTAATTAAAGGCTTGAAGCAGCGCCAGAAGTTGGTTCACGTCCTTCGTATAGGCATCCGCAGTACGGAAAGCCATCTTCACAGGCTTAGGCAGGTTCATCGCAGGGATAACTCTTAAAAGGACCCTCTACCCAAGCATACTCTCATCTAGATTCTGAATGAACCACTGACTGGTGAACTCGTTCATACACGTATAAACGAGTGCACCAATGTCTAAGGTAGAGCTCCTGAGCAGCGGCAAGGTCTCTCTAGAAGAGATCTCATCCACGACGCTCAGGATCTTCCCAAAACAAGATCCATCTCAGCAGCCACCATCTTGGAGTCCGGATAACTCTCCTTGATGATGGCCAACCGAAGAGAAGCCGCGGCCTCCGAACAAATCCCAGGCTGAAAGCCCCAAGGTCCCTTCGAAGGCCCTCCTCCTCGAATGAAGGAATAGACACCACAGATCTGGAACCCCCGCTGTCACCAAAAGTAACTGCAGGGGATTTAGACAGAGAAGCTAGTTGAGAGGAGACACCCGGTAGCAAAATACCACCGGTACCGGCAACCTGCTCGCTAGCCTTCCTCCACATTCGCCTAGCCGTACCAGACAAACGACCCTTCCGCGGACCAGGTTTACTCCCTGAGGCACCACCAACACCGGCAGACCGCTCCACGCCCCACCGCCCTGAGGCATACCAGAGGCC
>WUQG02041171.1:0-10662 GCA_011317285.2 Androctonus mauritanicus | reverse complement strand
AGTTAAATAGCTATTCTTATTAGATCGATGAATGTGCGAAGACCAAAAATGGCGGATGAGCATACCTGTTATTTAGAGCCCTAATTATGTACTTCAATTTACTCATTATTAAAAAAATTGCAATGTAAGTTTTATTATATAACTTTTATATATAATATAATTATAATTTAATTATATTATATTATATAATATAACTTTAATTATATAATATAATATAAAAAATAATATTTTTATATTATATTACATAATTAAAATTTATATTTATTATATAATTATATTATATATTATTTATATAATTTGTTTAATTAATATTAAATTATAATTTAATATTAATTAAATTATATTAATATAATAATTATTATATTATATTTTATATTTTAATTTTTTTATTAATAACTTTAATTTTAACTTTAATCATATTATATAACATATTTTCAGTTTCTTCCAATACTTTAATCACAACACTTTTCCTTAATCTGTATCTTTCGTGAAACTTCAGATCACTCATTTCAAAATAGTTCTGTTTTATAGGAATAATCTTTTCCAGTCCCATACTTTCCAAATATTCAATATATAGTAGCTCTGCATCGAACTCTCTATCGTATTCCGCCATTTTAGTTTATAGAGCTAACATGCTGTTATATTTTAACGAGCCAAAATCACTTTCGTTGTTTTAACAACGAGTTAAATTCACTGTTTTAGACATAACGAAGTTTGGTGAAACACTTTGGCTAACGCTTTGTTTTAATTTTAACGATGATTGGTGAAACCGGCCATAAGTCTTTTAAATTTAAGATAACTGAGCCATAGATTTCATTTTATATTAGTTAAGGTTATTGAATTTTTTTGCTGTTTTATTAATTTCTTGTGTTAAATTAATTAATTGGGATTGTTGTATTAATTTCTTGGGATTTAAATTATTTTATGTAGTTATCATATTATTATATAATGCAAAAGATATCCAACCAAATTTTTCTACAGATGCTCTAAAATGCTAAATTAATAATTCAAAATGCTAAAAATCACCACTCTTAAACATTAATTATGCAGAACTGTATTTTTGACAGAATAGAATATAGAGTTATTTTGAGATTTCATATTGCCAAATCTATATGTAGGATATGCTTTATATCCACATACAGATTAGGTAACATAAAATCATAAAATAGGCAAGGCGATGGGTTAATTCTGCGATACAGTTGGTCGATATGTTTCAGAAATGGAGATCGATGACCCAGGCTTCGAATCCATTCTGAAAAATAGGGAATAGGATCCAAGATTTTAAAGAAAATAAATCTTAAAATTCATTAAAACTTTTTATTCTGAATATTACATAATAAAAATCAAAAATATAATCGTTTGAATTATCTTGAGAGAAAATGAGCTAACAAAGTATTAATGAATATAATCTGGAATATAAAAATGATTAAGGATGATCCATATAGTTAGATTTATACGAATTTAACATAAACATAATTATGTGAGATACACAGTATTGAAATGACTTTATTGTATTTTATAAACTTTCAACGATGTAATATATTTATAAATATAAGAACGATAAAATAGATTACTAAATAATAAAAAATAAGTAAAGTAAACAGCGAATGCAATATGAAGATGATCAAGTGGTGTTCTACATGCTTTTCCGTTTTTAATTGTCCAATAAGCCCAAACAGTGATAAAAACACCATAAAGCATTTGAATAACCTGCAATATCGTGATAAACATTGCTATATATCGAGGAATCTTTACTCCCATAACTTTAATTGCAAAATAAGTATACATGAAAGAATGTACTGCGCAATTGTTAATCACAAACCAGGGTCCGATCGACACTTCTCTGACCACACTATACCATGTAAATACCAATGTGACGACATGATGATACCAGTGCAAAAATAACAATTTGTGTTTTCTTAAAACTATAAATATAGTATCTCCCAGTTCGATTACTTTTGAGCAATAAAATAACCATCCCCAAAATATGCAACATGGAATATCTTCAACAATCTTATTATCGCATATCGTATAATGATATCCGAAAGTATTTATTGATAAATACATCCAAGGAATCAATCTAAGACTAGCTGAGATGCTGAAAATGGCTAATATTAGATTCCAAGCTATCATTACTCGTTTTAGATCAAAAGGTTGACGATGTTTCATAAACATTTTGCCAGCAAAAATAATGAATATATATAGTATCGACCACATAACACTCTGGTGCCAGGTATTTTTAATCCACAATCTCAACATTTCTTTGCTTACTAGGGTTTCAAATCCAATTGGTTTTAAGAAGAAGGAAATCTCATTAGAAGTTTCTATAAATAAGGAAGTATTCATAACTCTTGAGCTAGAGAAAACCTGAAAAAAAAATTTAATTTTAAATTCTCATTCAAGAAAGATCATTAAAATAATTCTAAAAATTAAAATAAATTTTAGCAAATTACTTTTATTACATCATAAATTAGCGTTATTATATGAAACAAGCTGATAAAATATGTTTACTGATGGAAAAGAAAATAATTTTAAACGATAATAAATTATAGATAATATAATTTTATCATAAATTTATTTTTTATAATAAGATATAAGAATTTTAAGAATTAAGCAGTTAAAATTAAAATAAAATATCTGAGTTTACTCATAACTGTGACTTTCAGATTTAAGGAGAATCTGTACCATTGATTCATCATGAATCATTATTGATATGGATTTTCTTGTTTTAACGGATGTAAAAATGATAAATCAAGGAGATGGAAATTACTATAACGAGTAAAAATAATTTTAAAAAATGCTTCTGGAATAAACATCTCATTATATTGATCCTTCATCATAATTTATTTATTTCCAGAAATAATTTATTTTCTATCGACTTTTAATAATGCTTTAAAAATAGCTCCGCCACTTAATAATTAGAGAATTATTGAGAAAGTGACGTAAAAATAATATTCTTATATTATAATAAGTTTATAGCGTATTCATAAAATTATAGAATTATTATTTTTGAAATAATTTATTTGTTTTTACAAAACAAATGTAATATATTAGACAAAATTACAATAATTTAACCATTAGGATTTACAGAATATAAAAAACAATTTATAAATCATTGAATCAATTTGGGATACTAATTTCAAAGGATATTTTTAGAATACTTTCTGATGAAAATATATCTATACTATAAATGCTAGAGATAATGTGTATATATATATATATTGTGTGTCGCACGAATCGTTGAGGCACTTCCAGTGCTATTATGATGGCTTTCCAAATTTGACACATCACTCTGAAAGATTTAAATGAAAGCGTTTTCGTTGCTACCCAAAATTCCCTATCCTCTGTGGCCATATCAACCCTTGATAGCCTATATTATCCTCACGGCCGCGGGAATTCTCTAGGTCAAGTTTGGTCCTGAGTGGTAAAACAGTGTGGAAGCCTTTGGAGAACATACATACCCAGTCACGTTAACGTTATATCATGATTTAATTGATATCGCATCGTGATATGACGATCAATCGTCATGCTATGTTGGCATGCTGAAAACTTGAGATTTTGCATGGAAGTAGGGACTAACCTCAGAACCCTCCAGAAAATTATGAAATTTGCGAAAAGGTCCTAGGGAGCGGACATGTTAGGTTGACAAGAAAATACATATACAACGGATAACGGGGATTCGAACAAAAATCACTCAGCAATCGACCCGTGTTTAACCCGTCGATTGCTTGCGTATTAACTGATATTTCGTAAAAAGTTCTATCGTGTTTCGGATCGACATACTTGCCAGAATCTGTTTTTCAAATATGAATGTCAAAAAAATCAAGAAACCAAATTAAAAATGATCATTTGGATGATTACCATTGGTCATTTTTTTATATCAACCTGACTACGAAAATATTGCGAGCTCCAAACAATGCCAAATTTCACATTAACTTTTTTTTAAATCAACCAGCATTCCCTGTAACTTGAGTTTGTAATCAATCTGTTTTTTTTTTTTTTATTTTCTAAAATAGAGAAATGAATACTTTATTCTAATATATTTATTTTATTTGTTGTATTAAAATAATAAAAAGTGATAAATAAAGTTTTTAGGACTGGGAGAGTGGGTCCTCTGAAGTGAGTGAATGCATTTAACTGCATAGTTGACATAACCAGATATCAGGTTGAGGGAACATGATCTATATTAGGCCGGCCGCAAACTATTCGATGGCATTGACTGCGATCTGACATCAAATGCAATTACTATAGCCACGTGATCATTTCATAAGACATCGCTAGCTGCGATCTTTGACAAAGTTATTAAATCGACATCACTCAGGACAATTTTCAGAGCCAATCAACAATTCTCAAACATTTGTTTATCCCTCGAGTAACGGCGACATATTCAATTAAATTCAATAGAATATTTCTATTAAAACATCATGGATTCTTCGAATCCCAAAGTATCCTAGTGATGTAGAACAGTGGTCTCCAAACTTTTTTGTTCGCGTATCCTTATGACGAAAATAATCATAAATTGTACCCATAATTATATCTAATATATACAGTGGGGTATGCTACAACGAATTATTTGGTTCTAGAACGTTGTTCGTAATAGCATCTGTTCGTTCTAACATACATTGAAATACAGGTATTTAGGAATAATCTGTTCCATGTCCAGAGTCTAGAGCAAAATTAATATACGATACAACTCACTCAATTTTGCCGGGTCATTGCTAAACTTATTTAGCAAAATACAGTGCAAAAGACTCAAATAGCAAGATCCTGTAGTAACTGAAGCTGAACGATTCCGAAGATGGCGCTTTAATTAATTAAATGGGAAATCACTGATGCGTCATTGTTGGGGATTTCCCATTTAAAATCACATGCAAATGAAAACAATCGGCCGACGCACCTGCTAAGGCCGGATTCACACTGGACAGTGATCGCAACCATGACTCCAGCCACTAACCATTGCTATGGAAACAATCCCATCAGGCCTCGCTTTATGACTCGTCGCTGAGACCAACGACAGTATTCAACCTGCTGAATATTGTTGCGGTCGCAGGGATACGTCATTGCGATAGCCAATAGAAAGAAAGCATTTGGTTACGTATGTACTTTCGTTTTCATGCCATGTGCAAGAGCTGTTTTATTGACTGTTGCTTATGCAGTTACTATTGATCGATTCAAAAAATCATGAAGCCGGTCATTTTTAGTGTGCATGCTCTGTCATAAGCCATCAGTTGTGATCGCAATAGCTGGCCAGTGTGAATCCGGCCTAAGTCGACCTATTATTTTCGCCTATGTTCGTAGTAGCATCTGTGTTCGTTGTAGAATCCTAAGTTTATTGATAAAACTGTTCGTTGTAGCATACCTCACTGTACTTCTTTAGGATTTATTCTACTGTATATTCAAAATGAATAAATTATACTAATCTTATCCATATAATTTAACAATTTATTATTGGATCAAACTCAAATATGTGAAATAGTCCTTAGCTTGAATTAAGAAAAAAAATGAAATAGTAAAAAAATTAATAGATACTAAATGAATTAGTAAAAAATTTCATTTAATATCTATTAATTTAATTATAATTTAAACTAATTTATAGAATCTATATTTCCTTTTAAATTTTAACTGAAAAATTCAATATAAAAATTGTCTGTGATTATTAGAAATACTAAATTAAACAACATTTAAAATTACAAATTAATTATAAAATAATTAATTTAATTGTAATTAAACTAATTATAAAATAAAATTAATTTGCATTATTTATATTATAATAGTATGTTTTTTAGATAATATAGTATTTGTTTATTCAGCATAATCAGTGATAAATGGCCTTTATCATAATGATAAATGGCGGTATCATAGACTACAGGATACTGTAGTCTCCTATAGTCTATGATACTGTTATGATTCTGCTACTGTAGAAGAAAACAAAAGGAATTGGAATGATGTTGGTTTCCACATCAAATATGGGAAACATTCAACCTACTATCAAGATACAATATTTTCAGCAATTATATCAAGAATTTTCAAAGATTTTATATATGTTTGATATGATCTATATATAATGTTCAATAAATTATATTTTCAATTATAATTTTATTATTATATTAATATTCACTTTTATCTAATCGTTTTTAATAATAAAAGCAGAAGTATAAAAATGAATTATGAATAAAAAGACCAAGAAAAAAATTTATTCATCTTTTAATAGTATCTATTTCATTTTTTAAACAATAGCTCTCATATCTATACTTTTATAAGTCATAGCTATCTTCTTTAAACATTTTCATGAATTGTTGAATTGAAACTGAATATTTTCATGAAAATGTTCAGTTTCAATAAACATTTTTCTGAATTAGATTTTCCATTAAAATATAAATATATTCATGACAATTTTATAAATTTTTTAATAATAATATTTTTGGAATAATAATAAATGTTATACTATATAATGCAAAACACTTTCAACTAAAATAAATAATAATAATAATAATAATAATAATAATAATAAATAAATAAATAATTTTCACTATTATTTTTATTAATTTTATTAATATATATAAAATATCATTTTATTTTATTTTTATCATAAACATAATTTTTGTTTTAGAAAGAAAATTATATATTTCAAAATGCAGAAAGACTAAATAATCTTCTTTATAAGAATTTGCTTAAAATTATTTAATTTTAATATTTAAAAATCACTGCTAGTTACCAATATTATAAAAACTAAATTATTTCAAGTTAAAAAATCCTTTTCTTTATTTTGATATCATATAATTTATAAAAAAAACTAAAATTATTTCTTAATATCATCAATACTTATTAGTTTATACTTGATGGTCAGAATAAAATTATTTTTCAGTTTCAATAATCATCAATTATCAATTTGCTAGTTTTTGGTATCGCCATTGGTTCTCATTCCGTCACTAAATCATAAATTATTAAAAATATCATTCTCAGTATTAAAATAGGAAAAAAAATCCCTGATTAAATAGTTTATGTAATTGAAAAGCTTGTAAATTATTCTTTTTGGAATACATTTCTATTTTCAGTAAAAAAATAATAATTAAGAAAAATAATGTTTGAAAAAGTAGTTATGATCTGTAAAAGGATGTGTGAAAACTATTGTGAAAAAAATAAAGAAACACTTTTGAAAATAAATAATATTTAATGTAAATTTAATTCATAAAAATTTTCTATATCTTTCTCAATATTTTTATTAATTATTATTTTGTTTCTAATTTCTTTTTTACTTTTATGCTTCTATAATTATAAATACATGTATATGTATGAATGATAATATTTTCATCTGTATTTAAATATTAATTATTATTTATTAAATTGCAAATGTTGAGTCAAAAATTAAAGTTTATCTACACCTGACTATAATTGCTGAAAACATTATACCTGAAGAGTCAGTCAAATTTTTTCTGTAGTAAATATTAACAAACACCATAAAAATTCCTTTCATGTTTTACTATTCAGAATGCCACTTCACTATATCAATACAGAATTGATTGCAAAATGTGTGATTTATTTGGTGACTCTGACTCTAGTATATATGAATAATTGACAATATGGTGGGTACAGCATATTACACAATAAAAAGGATTTATTATATTTCACTAAATATTTATATTATATTAATTTTTAATATATATTTAAATTGCACTTACAAATATGGTCTTCGATGTGCATTGCCATCAATAAAACTTGGTTGATATAAAGGTTGAAGTTGAGCACTAATAATCAATTTAAAATAATTTAATATTTAAAAAATACTCAAAAAGTTTATTAAATTATAAATTTTATTTAATAAGTAGATTTTATTTTTCATTCTCAGATATTTTTTAAACAATTCTGCCTATTGGATTAATCAAATTCTAAAACCTAGAAGAATTATAACAGCAATAAATAGTAGGTTTAGATGATAGATATTAGAATAAACTTTAAAAGTTTGAAAATCTTATATTGCAGAAATTTATGTTAACAACAAAAATTATATAAATGACAGTAAACATAATTTGATCTATTTAGAATACATTTTCTTGAATTGAATGATTTTTCTTTAATTTGTTAATTGGTATTTGTTCAGAAATATCCATAAGCAACAGAATTTATTGGATGAATTGATCACAATGGAATTACTATTGGAAGCTTTATATTTAATCTAATCTGTCTGTTTAATAGTATATAATTAATGCATTTGATTTGGAAATAATTTCATCTAGAAATAGTTCTTAAATTTCCAAATTCATGCATTGGTTATACAAAGCATTTATTATTTTTCTCATCTATGTATTATAATGAAATGTAGTTTTTTTTGCAGGTACATAAATAATCAAACACTTATCACAGTTGTAAGTAAAAAACAGGTTTAATAACTCCAACGTTTTTAGCAATACAAACAGTTGCCATCTTCAGGCCTCAAACAACCACTATTTTTTGTAGTGGTTGTTTGAGGCCTGAAGATCCTACCTGCATAACAGTATGAAGAAGCACTATAATGGAAACTGTAGTAGTTTTTTATAATATATTTTTAATAAATTTATTAATTTTATCATTATTTAAAGCAAATGTAAAAATACTGCTTACCTTATTATATTCTATATGTATAATCCTGTTTTTAATTTCAAAATATATTATTTTATATTATAGATATGATATAAAATAATACTTATACTTTGAAACTGAAAATATATATAAGTTTCTATATATCAGAAACTTATATATATTTTTCTATATTATATTATATTTTTTAAGCTAAATATCTTATTTAGAATGTTTAACAAGCCATAGCAAACAAACTAAAATCAAATCTGTAATAATTCAAAAATATTTCTATTTTAATGAAACTGTTTATAATCCTACACAAAAAAATCAAGCACTCAAAGCAAGTATAACTTGTTCTTTATTGTGGCAATTATGCCACAATAAAGAACAATTGCAATAAAGCCGCAATAAAGAACAAGTTTATGCCACAATAAAGAACCATATTTATTATGCAATAAATTATGCTACAATAAAGAACAAGTTATACTTGCTTTGAGTGCTTGATTTTTGTGTAGTGTATGTGTTTTTTTTGTATATGAAAGCAAGATGTCTAATTAAATAGTGTTTTGTTTATAATCTTCTTATAATATTCTTTTTCATTAGTCAAAAAAAATTAGTAGTTTAATGAAATACTATTTCATGTTTAAAATATATATCTAATTGATTTTGTGATTATGACATATTCAGAAAATAAAAAATTAGTTTATGCAGAGAAAATTGTTTGGTTTTCATTCAGTTATAAAAAAGATATTTTAACTAGAAAAAATTAAAAAATGTGGCAACAATAAATTATAAGAAAACAAAAATCAGTGAACAGAATTGTTTTAATTTTTAATTAAATTTTAAATAAATTACTATATTTATGTATTTTTGCATCTCTTACCTTTGTATATCTTGTAATTTCTCTCTGAAAAAATTAGTTTATTTAAAATAAAAAATACAAAATTAAAAAAAAATTTTTAAATACAAGAATTTTAGAAATATATAATAAAATTTAAAATGTTTTGACTTAAGTTTTGTGGAAAAACCTTTTATATCAATGATTCTTAATCTTGGTGTTATGGAACAGTTAATTATAAAAAAATTTTTTTTTAGAACATCAAAGTCAATAATGTTATATAAAGTGACACAATCATTAAATTAACAATAAATATGCATGCAATTCTTAACATCTTTTGTTAAAATTTATAGATTACATATACTCATAATATTTCATAATTTCACAGAATACTTGCGACAACTTTGCAAAACACCAATTAAGAACCACTGCTTTATACTAACTATGAAAATCTATAAAGATTTAATGTATTAATTTGTATCAATTAATAAAAAAACATTTTGAAAAGTTTTATTTGACTTATTTATGCATTAAAGATAATACAAACTGCCCTTGATTTTTATAACCTAACTGATTTCTAGAGAATTGCATAAAAAGTTTTGTTTCTCATAAGTTCAACAATATAGATAACTGTTCTGTTATTGACAACTCATTTCATATTCTATATAACAACATAAATAAAACTTTATATATACAGGGTGATTCAGGAGGAATTTGCCTGAATCACCCTGTATATATAAAATATTGATATAGTATTGATGATTCTAAGCCAAAAAAGTCATATGAACATAGATACTTTTCTAATGGTAACAAAGATATAATGCAAAAAAAGCACCATATGTAAGAAGGGATAGAAATGAAAAACAAGGACTGATCTCAGTACACTACTGATAGTTTTATTGCAGAAGTGATACAGAGATAAGTGTGCAATTCTTACAACAGGCTTTCAAAAATGCCATCATCCACATCAATCACTTTTCAACATGGGTCAGAACATGACTGGTTGCTTGGCAGAGATTATCTTGACATTCCTTGATTTGAGTAATAGCATCTATTATGTAAGAAATCAGATCATTATAACTATGTACTCTTATCCAGTAAACCTTTCATCCACCACCATAAATAAAAATCTAAGGGCATGAGGTCTGGTGACCATGATGGACAAAGATTGAGACTGCTATGACCAACCTACTGGTTAAAAAAAAGAGCAATTGAGATGCTCGATAATATTTTTGGTATAATGAGGTGATGCTCCATCATGCTGCAGG
>WUQG02041160.1:0-10662 GCA_011317285.2 Androctonus mauritanicus | reverse complement strand
AATTCTGCAGCGCCACAATCTCCCTGTTGACGACTTTTGGTACTAAATTTTTTTTCTTTGGAAATCGAAACTGCATGTTCCACAGTGTACATCCACCGAATTTTGTTACATTAACAATTGTGTTAATATATGAATTTTGTCATGTATTGGACATACATGATGTGTCCAGTACATGACGCGCTATAGGGTTCCGCATACCTCACGTTATTTTATGGCCAATATTATAAACTGGTTATGTCTCTGAGTGCGCTCATTTTGGTTATCGGTGGCTATCGATAAATATTAAAATATTTGTGACCCACGCTTAAAAGTCAAATTCATTACGTTTACATCAAATACGTTTTGTTCGATTTAGCTGTTAGAATAATTTACAAAATCAAATGATACATTTCTATCAGAGCGTAAAAATGCTATTATTACAGGACACGAAACTGATCATTATAATTTGTATTTTTAATTTTATACATTCTTCAAGTTTAAAATATGAATTTTTAAAATTATCTTCAAAAAAAAAAAAAAAATGTTTTCAAATTAACATATTATATTTGATGAAAGAAAGAAAACACTATTATACTTTTTCAGATTTCGAATAGCTGTCATCTTTTATGGAAACACGTATTTCGAAATTATAATGGAGTGTCATCGTGATCACTTCATCGTTCTTTAATATCTTGTTAATTTATTCCTGATGTTACATTATAAAAAGATTTTTATGTAATAAAATTATACTTTGGAATATTAATTTGATGAACAAATATATATAATATCGTACTGTTAAATCGATACCGTGAATAAAGACATTCAATGAAGTAAATTTAAAAACATTCATTTTTATGGGATTCATCAATCATGTTTTAAAAATTAAATTATGCAGTGGATTATATTGATACCAAATATATAGAACTTATGATGATAATGTAATCAGGAATGAATAAATAGAATATTAAAATTACCTACTGTATAAAAAAAGCAATGTGCAAGCATAACTTCCATTACTCGTTAATTATGAGTACAGATAGTATTGTATTGATGAGATTTATTTTATGATATACAGTGGTACCTCGATTTACGAACTCTTCATATTTCATTTTGTCCTCTAAATAGGAACCGTGATGCTTTTTAATATAAATTATTTTCTTTAAATTTCGTATAAAAATCTCTATTTTTTGAAATATATGCATATATAACTGTTAATGTGATAAAGACTGCTTATTCTTGATAATATTAAAGATCTATATAATAATTAATAGTTAACAAAGCAATTTGCATTGTAAAATGATATATTAAATTTTTAAACAACTAATTACAATTCTTTTTATCTCTTTAAGCTTTAATTTGTGATGCGAGTCAAATCCTAAGAGACAAAAAGTAGCAACTGATGATGACAAATCGAAAACCGAATTACAAAACCAGTCACAATTAAATTGATTTTTTTTATTTAATGGAAGATGGTTTTACACAAAGCATGTAAAACCAAAGATTTCAAAAATAAAAATTGTACACAATTGCATATTTTATTTTTTTTCAAAATTTTTAAATCCCGAAAAGATTAATTGATTTCCCATAAGATAAAATGGAAAATTGGGTTTCAAGATATGAACTTTTCGAGTTACGAACTGTGGCCAGGAACCAATTAAGTTCATAAGTCAAGGTACCACTGTACTATATATATCCGAAGTTATCCATTTATATTAATTGATTGTGCATAAGGAATTTGCTTTGTAAAATGATATATTAAACTTTTAAACTTAAGTTTAAAATTTTATTTAGAAAATTTCTTGCTAAGAAACATTTCCTTGTTATTAGTTTAGTCCAAATTCATTTAAAATCATTGCATGTGCATCATATTGACAAGCTTTCTTTCAGGAAAGAATGTACATGTCTGATAGCTTTCCTGCAAAATTTGTGTAACTGCAGAAAAGTCCCACTAAGGGCACAGGGAATTTTAATATTAGATAAAGGGAACTTGTTTGATAATGCTCAATTCTCTTCATTCAGACTTTTTGTAGAAATTTCATCACTGCTTACTTTTATATTAAATTCAGAAATAAATCTAGCACCATAAGCAAGCATCACTTTTATTTACACAGTTACCTCCGTTATACACTATTCTACATAAAAGAATAGTGTATTCTCCATTATACACTATTCTTTTATGTAGAATAGTGTATAACGAAGGTAACTGTGTATGGTGTACTGATGAGGGACTGAAACGAAAGTCTGAAAACGTTATACGAAATAAAAGTGATGCTTGCTTATGGTGCTAGATTTATTTCTGAATCAGACTTTTTGTATTTTTCAATCTTAGCCATACAGATTAAAACTTTATTTTGGCACCTTGAATATAAAACAAGTATTTAATAATTTTTAATTTAGATAAATAATTGAAAAACAACAAATTAGAAGCTAAATATAATACGACATTTGTACATATTAAATAGATGTACAAAAGTATTGGAATAATACTTAATCTTATAAAGAACAATGAAAATGTTTAATTTTGTTTTTATGGCAAAAAAAATTATCTATCCACTTTTTGCTTATCTTGAAAAGGAATAATAATGATATTCTGATTATGTATAGAGTATTTTTTTTTTCTATAAATATTTGAATAATACTTACCCTGTATTTGAGTAATACTTACACTGTATTTTACTTTAAAAACGGAGTTATGAAATGACTGATTTATATTATTTCAAATTGAAAAATAGCAAAGAACAAATAGATTACTAAAGAATATTTAAAAATTTGGAATTCTGAAATTTCATTTTATTTTTATTTATTTATGTTTATTAAACCATTATTTAATACAGTGTTTCTCAAACTATATTCCTCAGAAGGAAATATAGTTTGAGAATAAGTATTCTGTAAAAAATTATGAAAATTAATATAAGCCTCATATGATTTTAAATACTGTGCCAAATTGAAACTGGAGTCACTAGTTTATTTTATTATTTTCATACATTTTATTTTACATAATCACAATTTGATAATAAATGTTTGTTTGGTTTTGTTAACTCTCATACTTATTTGCCAAATTTATTTATTATTAATATCTACCTATACTATAAAATAGCTAAGATAAATACAGAATTTGTGAAGTGTTCCATCATAGAAAAAGTTTAGGAAATGCTGATTTAATATAACTTATAAAAATTTTCTTGTATTATAACAACTTGATGGTATTAAAGTACTGTACTGAAACACAGATATATTAGGAATATTTATGATTAATGATATCATAAATATCAAAGGGATTAAAATAAAGCTGAACCCAATGTTTTGACATTAAGGGTTGCAATTAAAAGCAATGTCAGATCTGGGGTGAGGCAAGTGAGGCAGTCCCTTCAGGTGAAAATTATAAAGCAAAAATGTAGTTGCAATTTCACACACAAGTTTAATTATATTTATCTTAATAATATTTCATGGTGTAGAGTTGGCCTACAAAGACATAACGGTGTTTTTTTCTAATGGATAATACATATCAAAAGGAAGAGAGAAACAAGTGCAAATTAAATTAACAATTAATTATAACTAGCTAATTAGCAGGAAATAATTAACTCAAAGAAAATTATTTTATTGAACATAAAGTAACACTTTCAGAATTCTCGGATTTTCACTTCAGTTTTATACGAATTAAATTCTGTTCCAATTCGATGACATTTAAAATTAAACATACTATAGTAACAAAACTAGATGTCACACTAGTTTCTTATTTTAATTTTTAAGTTTTTTAAATTAAATTATTGCTGCATACATTAATACACATTTGTTTTTATATATAAAAATCTTCTGTATACTATTAATTTAAACAAAACCTTTAGGCACTACTCAATTCTTCTGGATCTACAATGTTGATAGGTTTAATTGGTTGTTTTCTCTTTTTTTTAAATAAATATGCTTTATTTATTGTTATTGTTTTTGACATAGATACCATTTTATTTTCATTAAAAGTTGTATATAATCCCAATCTAAATTTACTGTCTCCCAACCCAACCAAAGATTTTTGTATGTTTCTCAGTGACTATGTATCTATCATTACATTCCCAGTTCCAAAATATTAGATATGCTTATATATTAATGTGCATGACTGAAGAGGAGGGGGCATGCCATTTTCTAATGTTGCTTCAGGTGAAAAAATATCTAGATCCAGTGCTCATTAAAAATACCTATAAGTGCTAATGATTTGCAAACACATGCAAGAGGAAAAATTTCAAAATTCAAAAGTAAGAGTGGCAACTTCAAATTGGTTAATTAAATACACTAATGCTATTTTCAAATGGCTTTATAATCCCAAATTAGATGAATCTCCTTTAGGAATTAAGAAATAATGTGAAGAAAATTAGTGAATATTTTCAAAAAACTATTGCCACATAAATGTGGATTGTCATAGAGATTCTAATAAATATTTGCATATATTATTTTGAAAAGAGAGGCATAATGAATTTTTCTGTAATATTGCTTCTTTAAGAAAGTTTAGTAACTCAGATCTAATTTTTAAAATATTTTTGTAAAATCAACAAAAATACTAGACACAAAAAAGCTACAAGTATTAAAAATCTTCTAATAAATAATTTCTTTAATCATTATTTTAACAGATCCTGGAACCTAACTATTAATTCATATAGTTTCTTGGGCTCTATTAACAAATGTAAGGTGCCCAAAGTTTTTGATAATTTAATCTCTCTTGCACATGGGATATTACATATATTCCAAATTTTATGTCTGTTTAAAATATGCAGACCCTAAATAACACACACACACACACCACATGATTAGATATATTTGGCAGCCAGTTCTGATAAATTTTATTTTGAAAAGTTTAACAACATAATGACAAATACCAAACAACATCAAACCCATAATTTCTGGTAAAATCTATCTCTCTTTCCAGATAAAAACATTTCAGATTATAAAGATCTAATTACATATTTTATCAATGTTTTTAAAGTTTCATTAAATCAATCTTTAAGTCAAAATGATTTGCATGGCATATAAATTTTGAAAGCAATGCACTATCAAATATTAAAATATCATTCATTATCATTATGTTCAAAAAATATAATGATTTATAGCATTTTAATGTTTGACAGAGCATTGGTTTGTTTGGATTTATATACCAAGCATATCAATGATGACTGAAATTTGATTTATGAACAATTAATATGACCCTGACAATTTGTTCATCTTTTGATTCACTAAAATACATGCACTCTATTTTTTATGATTGTGTACTTTTCATTATTCTAACATTACCAGTGTGGAGCTAAATTAACAATTAACATTACTGCTCTTTCTACAAACACGAAAATTTTTATGGAATAGGACAGAAGCTGACAAAGACAAGTCAAGCGACCCAACTAATGTTTAATGGTCATCATGCAGCATCTGATATTGCAAATATTTTAATACATATTTTTAATCTGTCCTTATTGTGAACACCAATGAGGAAAAAAGTACTGATAATTCCACACTATTTTATATTGTATACTTTATCGACTAACTGGCTTATGCAGAATGGTGCATATGCTCAAACTAGCCAATCTTGATAGAGTATGTGAAAAATGACAAATGAGAACAGATAAATTGAAAAGTCTCTTCCTATATCACAAAGAAAAGCCAAATGATGGGTTAATCTTGTGACAAAACTGCCAGGCACTCCACAAAGAATTAGAGCTGCTCCCAGCATATTTTGTGGTGATCGTGACATTCCCTGTAATAAACAAATATATTAAATATAAAAATTTTTATAGTTAGATTACAATACTGTTTAATAAATTCAATAGAATTTGTAATCTGAAAAAATTAAAGATAACTTCTGAAAATAAGGTTGTATATATCATGATGAAGCATTTACATTATTATAGAATACAATATTATATTTTATACTATTTGTATTCCTTGTTTTACAAATTTTCATATAAATATATTGATAATTTATACCTGTTTTTGATTTATGAAGATAGTTTTTGCTTTTATAAAGAAACATTTTTATTATCGATCATTTAACTTGATCTCCAAAACGTGGTGTGCATACTCATAAGGATATATAATAAACTTTCAGGAGTATACACTTTATTCTCATTGTAATATATGCCTATTTTATGAGATACATGTCATTTCATTTTACTGAGAGAGATATGCAATTAAAAAAATTTAGGAATATTAATTTAACCTACCATAATCATTACTTGTATCTTTATTATTATTTATGATATCTAATCATAATATTCAGAAAAATTTAAGCTCAAGTCCTGAAACTACTATCTGAATAAGAAATTTTTTATGGTCTATTATCAATTTAATAATATGACCGTAATTCATTGGTTTTATGGTTTGTTTTTGCTTCTTACCATTAATGCTATCTCAGTTATTTTTCTTAATAAACTTTCTTTAAAAAAATCAGTAATTTGGATTTGTTTGATTTTGCGTGATATAGGGTTGCTCGGAAAGTAATTTTGTTTGTTTCCACGAGTAGTATATTAATTGTATTTTTAACCTGCCAGTTTCATGTTCATTCTAAGCCATATTGTCATTATACATTTTGATAGCTGACATTTCAAATTTTGTTCTGATAATTTCGATATTAAAGATGTACTATGTTCTGGAAGGCCAGTTGAAGCTGATGAAGATAAAATAAAGGCATTGGTTGAAGCAAATTGCCAAATAACAACACAAGAAATTATTGAGATTGAATTTTTTCAAATTTGACTGTTCATAACCATATGAAATGACTTGATTCCATTTCAAAATTCACTATTTGGGTTTCACATGTTCTCAAGGAAAAAGATTTGCTCCATTGCATAGACATCTGTGATTTGCTGCTCAAACATCAAGAAAATGATCCGTTTCTGAAACAAATCATAACTAGCGATGAAAAATGGATTGCTTACAACAATGTCAAACACAAGAGATCATGGAGCAGAAGAGATGAGCCAGCTCAAAGCACTTCAAAACTGACATTTGTTAAAAACAATTTTATTTATTTAAAGAAATTAATGCAATCAAATTTTTTTCAATGATAAACTCATATTTTGTAAATCACTGAATTCTGAATTTTCATTGTTTATTAAATGTTAAAATAATATATAGATAATGTATTATTTCCTATTTTAGGTTTATATGATGTGAAATATTTGAAATACTGCTTCTTAACTTTTTTCAAATATGTGATGTTTAAAAAAAATACATTGACAAAAGGCATTGTTGAGGATCACTGTATAATTCAAGTATGATAATCTCCAATATATCCAATAAAGTTTGCAGGTATCTCCGATAGTTAATAAATTGATATTTGCTAATAAGGAAATATTATGAATTTATCTAGTTCACAAGGTTTGCACTTCTGATGATAATTGGTTAATGGATGCATTTTCCATTTCATTAACTGTGCAATATCTCTTTTATACATTTTACTTTAAAATAATAAGATATAAAAAAAGTAAAGTTAATATCTTTATGTTTTGAATAATGATTGCTATTACAAAAATCAAAATCATCACTATTTCTAATTGACATAGTTCTGATTTGTTTCTTCAAATTAGATAATGAAACATTTGTTTTGGCATCAATTTTCATATTTCATAATAGTTATCCTCATCCATATTTCTTAATAGTTATAAAAAATAAAAAAAAAAATCAAGAAATACAAATTGTTACTATATTTTTTCATGTAAAAGGAAAAGTATTATTATTATGATAAAATATAAAAACAAAATCATCATCCAGCATATACTATTATTGTACTGCATGGTATCCATTAATTTACATTGCACTGCATTGTCAGTTTTGGAATAATTGATGTTTCAGATGTTGCTGTCAGAATATTAGATGGGGCAGTGATATGTTATAGTGGGGATAGGTAGTAAAATTGATTGTATATTATAGCAAAAGAATATTAAACGAGTGTATGTTAAGCATGATATATATATAGTATATGCATATATTATATTACATTTAACTACATCCAAACAACAAGTTCCAATTAAAGATTTTTCAATTTATATTTCATTTAAACTGGAAAAATGTTAAAAAACAGTGTAATGAAATTTCAAAATTGCAAGACTTCAAACTGTTTTAAACCTGGTTGAACAAGAGTCACTTCTAGTAAAAAAATTATTATTAATTTCTAAACAAATTATTATTTTTTCCAGCATTTATCATCAAAATAAAAGATTTCATTTCATAACCTTTATTTTTTTTATAACATTTTATAACAACAGTTCACTTACCTGATGAAAGAATTTCATACTGATATATATTATTATTTCTAGAATTCCAAATGGCATCAAAATATTCTAAATGAGAAAATAAATAATATAAATATTTTAAAATAATAAAGAAATGAGAAAATTTTCTTGTTTATTTTATTTTTTAAAATTTAAAATACAATTATAAGAAAACTTTTTTGATTGAATAAAAATAAAGTAGCATGTTATAATACAAGAATAAAAAAAATTATCAAAATTACTATATTAATCCTAATTATATAGATAAATGCAAACAAATGTATAAAAGAAAAAAACAATGATGCAATTAAAAAATCTGGAAAAACAGGAATTATGCATTTTGTAACTGGACTAGTGTTGAAATGATAAGCAAATTGGACAATTCCAAATTAACTGGCCTGAGTTAATCACCAATTAGTCATATTTTAAAGCTGATTTAGTGTTTATTAACTTATTGATGATATAAGGTAATAAACTAATAAAAATTCATAAAGCATGTATTACTACAAATACTTATTAATATTCTATTAACTATATTAATGCAAAAAGGAAAATATACTATACTATTCTATCATGACTTATAAAAATTCAAAGCTAATAAAACTTCTATTCCCAAAGTATAAATAACTTAAGATGATTCATTACTGTGATAGTAAAATCATACTGAACATTACCATACAGTCCATAATACTTTAACTGCTTTCTTTCTCGGTTTACTACCTAGTCAATCTTAATCAATAGAAGCCTTTTAGCAGTGAACAGTGCATTTTATCATCACATATAGTCTCTACAGGCTAATGTTTTCGACAACGCTAGTTGCCATCTTCAGGCTCACAGTTACACAAATTCGTTTAGAACAGAACGCCTAATGTGATAATAAAATGCACTGTTCATTGGTAAAAGGCTTCTATTGATTAAGATTGACTAGGTAGATTACCATACAGATTCAAACAAATTATACAATGCTAATTAAACTGACTTTGAAATAGTGTGCTAAGTTTATTAATTGAAAAGCAAAAAATTTAGCATAGTTTAATTTGAATTGCAATAGGTTGTCCTGAAAATAGAGAAAATGATGCTTTTGCATTACAATTTAAGAATATTAAAATTTTTATTACTTATTATAAAATTAGTTTCAATTTGGACAGCTTTCATTTTTATGTTCAACTATTTTTATATTCTTAATTGTGTATTTTATAAATTAGATTTAATTTTAATAAAATGTATAACTATTTGTATTTGCTAATTTGTCTTAAAAAATAGTTATGTTGTCTTCTATCATCATCAGACTTTTTTTTTATATAAAATTGTAAAATTTTGATAAATTTGAGATATTTTTGACAAAATTTTAAGTTGATAATTTGCTTATGAGAATTTTGCCTATTGATTGGATTTATAAATCACTAGCAAGGATGCTTGGCATTGCTTGCGAATTTCAGGTATATAACACAGTTTATATGACAATTCTTATGCTATCAAGATATCAGCACCTTTACAAATAATAAAAATTTTAATTAGCTTATGTGAATTTATAAATGCATTCATCTAAATTCTTCTGCATGATATTCGAATTTGGATTGGCATCATCATGATATGATGTCATATATAAGGATTGTTTTATGATGTCATCCATTATGTCATGAAGTAATAGATACAATTGTGACATCATTCTGAGTTCAAAGGAACTTTTGAAGGATTTATATATACAGTATTATTATTGTCAACTCAAAATGGCCACCTCCTGAGGACATTTTGCAAATTTCATAATTTTCTGAAGGAGATTCTGAGGCTAGTTCCTATTTCCATACACAATTTCAAGTTCCTAGTATGTCCAGAAATGCCCAAACAATTCATGAAAGGACACAAATATATAATTCATAAATATATAGAAAATAAAACATTTACTTCTTCAGCACTTCAAGCAGAAACAATTTAATTCACTTTTTTATATTATAAAATATTTTATTAACTAAAGTGCTTTCGGCTTAATCAAGTCCACTTCAGTAGTTACAGATCGCTAATTCATTGTACAATGCATTCTATTTTTTAAGCAATTCTAGAATATCCTTATAATTTTAAATTTTGTAATTTCAGTTTCTAGGATTCATCCTATCATTAACTATAATTATACTATTACCCATTAATTTTTTATTTTTATTTATAATTAAGGTCCCTTTATTGTATTTTTTATATGAACGCCACCTACAGATTTTTTGTTGTAATCTTTTCTATAATTGTATTGTCATGCTAAACTTATTTTTTGTGGTTCGTTATAATTTATCACATTTATGCCCAGTACCCTTTTTATTCATATATTTTATCATATATTTATAAAATAAAAAATTAATGGGTAATAGTATAATTATAGTTAATGATAGGATGAATCCTAGAAACTGAAATGTAATATAGACTTAACATAAAATACAAAATTTAA
>WUQG02041149.1:0-10662 GCA_011317285.2 Androctonus mauritanicus | reverse complement strand
CTACTCTTTATGCTCTTTCAGATGACAAAATATCGGCAAAATCCCAGACACATCGGGTGTGATGTTCCCTTGTTAGTCTTTCAAATTTTATTTTTTCATTTGAAATTTTATTTAAATTATATTGTATATTTCTGTCTTTATCAAGTTTAGATTTGCTTGTGGATTTATTAGATTATTATTATAGATTCCTAAAATTTCTGTATTGATTATTTTTATCTAATTTTGAATATTATTTTGGAGAAAAAAGTACATGTTTTCCCTGATTTTTCTCATGAACTTATCCATTATTTTGAAAAGTTAACAGTAGTTTCTAAGACTGTTTTTCTTAGGAGAATTAAAATTTATAATATGTTCTTTAATGATATTCTTTAAGAAATTTCTTTAAGAAATTTTTGACAATGAGTGAAAATTATAAGACAATAAAAAAATCTAAGTGTTGTACATTTACCATATATGTTTTCAATATTTAAGTAAACACATTATAGCAAATTTTAAATATAACTATATATTTATAATTTGAAAAATTATAGATTTTTATTGATTATATAAATAAAATATATAGTGCATAGAAAGTGTGGCATGTTTTGAACATTTAATCTAGTGGTTTCCAAACTTTCTGTGTCTGCACCCCCCTTTTTTCATAAAAAATTGGTATGCCCCTCATTTTCATATCAGTCTAATTTTATAAATAATTTCCATTTGAAATTTAATACTATAAAGCACTATATCATTTTGTATAAACGAAGTTCTTATACATAAAAAAATATATATTTATTATGGTGGAATAATTTTTAATACAGTTAAACAAATCTTACAAAAAAAAAATGAAAAATAGAATACATGTTTAATACAACATAATATTTAATGCAATGGATGGCTGGTTTTTCAGCACAAATTCTTTGAAATCAGGATGTCATTGAAGATATCACTACTCGTAATACTTTTTCAATCAGTAAACAAGATTGATATTTTGACTTTAAAATAACTACTGCAGAAAGTTTTTTGGGTACATAGATATATGTATTTATAACATTTTTGCTGATTCATTTTTTTACACCAATTTGAAATTATTTTTTGCTTGTTTTTGTATTAAAAATAATGCTTTTGTTAATTATTGATAACCCCTTGTAATAGGCTCATGCTCTCTAGTGAGGCATTCCCCACAATTTGGAAAACATTGGTTTAATCCTACTTCAAACCTGCTTGCATCAGTCTATAGAATTTTATTATACAGGTAATTCTTAGTTTAAGAGTTCTCAGATTTGAGTTTTTTCAAATATGATGCATAAAAAAAAATTAAAAATATGAATATTAATTGCAATAAATAAATTCTAAACATTCATAAAAAGCCATTTAAATACACATAGCTATACAAATAGTGCAATAGTACTGAAAATAGTGCAATAGTACTGATATTTTACAAAATAGTGCAATAGTAAGCCTACTGATTTTAGCTATACAAAATAGTGCAATAGTACTGATTTAGTAGCAGAAACTTCATTGTCTATTTTGAAATCTGAAAATTTAAAATAACAGCCAAGAAGTGGAAGTAGCATATCCTTTAGTTTTATCAGCATATTATATAAATAACTTCTATTCTTCAATTATAGCTAAGATAGTAATTCATTTATATTAAAGTTCATTTACTTATCTGTCAATAATAATGAAAAATAAAAAATTCTTTTATATTAATATGATATTTCTTTATAATAATAAAGAAATTACTTATGTCGTATTAATATTAAAGAATTTTTATTATTAGTTAAATTATAATAATAAATTATTAATTTAATAATTTAATATTTTAAATTATTATAATTTAATTTAATGATTAACAATGACTTATTTAGATAAATAAATTATTGTTTAATCATATATTGTTGATTTTATTGATCTTTACCTAATTTTATTATGGTCACATTTTTTTTATTAAGAACAGAACTCCAGGTTTTAACATTTATGTCTAACTTTAAGAACAAAAAACTAGTACTGCTTCAATTCTATTATAAAAGTTCCAAAAAACAGCACAAAAGCAGCAGAAAATAACCAGGCTTAATAAAACACTTAAGTTTAATAAAGCAATAACGTTTTTGGTATCTACGATATTCCAACTGATGATGGTATCGTAGATACCGAAAATGTTATTGCTTTACTAAACTTAAGTGTTTTATTAAGCCTGGTTATTTTCTACTTCTTTTGTGCTGCTTTTTGGAACATTTATGTCTAATTATACAAATATTTTAGAACAAAATGCAACTGTTCTAAAATATATGTACAAAAAGAGTTTATGTACTGATGAGGACCTCAAAGAAAGCTGAAAACATTATAGTAATAAAATTATTTCCTGTTACAAGAGCTGAATAATTGTTAAGAAAGTAATTTATTGTTTCAATTCTTATCATAAGAAATAGATGAAGAAAAATAAGTCAATTAAATTAGTGATATTGTGACAAATATTTCTTGAATGGATAGAAAAATGCTAAGCTTCATTAATCATAAATTCTAGTTTTCTTAACTCATAATTTTTTATCACTGTTATATATTTGCTTTCTGTAAATTATAATAAATAACCACTAAAAGTAAATAAATAAATTATTTAATTAATAAATGTTTACATATATGTATAAAAGAAATAATAGAACTTTTAAAAGTGAAATATAAAATTTAAGATGCTTTTTGTGATTTAGATGATTTAGACAATTGTAACTTATAATTATTTTGACTTATAGAATAAGTCAGAACAGTTTTATCTGATGTCAGTTAGTCAAATACTTGTCTTAGTATATAGTATAACTTTCTATGCATAAAAATATATAGAAAGGGCTTATGTATTTGGAAGCGTTACTTTAATATACATTAAAGAAACACAATCCAGATAAATAAAACATCTTTATAATAATATAGTAATAATAATAAATATAAATACAATATTATAATAGAGAGATAACCTGGAGACTATCTATAACTCAAAAATTTTAATATAATAGGGTTTGTGGAAGTTGGTCTGTAGAACGATAGAACCTGAAGATGGCTGAAAGAGCCAAAAATGTTTGTTTTCTTTTAGTTATTAAATTTGTTAAAACTTCCCAAAACTGCATATGAATGCTATTTTTTCACACTAGTAATTAACAGGCAGTAATTTAGCAGTTTACTTGAAAGTTGTTGGTTTGTAACTGTGGGTTGTATATAAGTTGAACATTCATAACTCAGTGATTGCTTGCATATTATTGATATATATTTTTGGAAATCATATTTTTTCAAACACAAACATATGTAAAAATTAAACACAAATAAAATGTTCCAGAATGAATTATTTATGTAACTTGAAGTTAATAACTGTTATAAAACTATTCTATAAATTTACAGCTTTAAAAGAAATATATTAACTAGCAAGAATTCAATCCCAAGATTTCAAATACTGAGAGCCTAGGATCCCAGATGATTTTAAACAATCCCAATCCTGGATTAAGTGGCTTCTAATCCTAGGATTTTGAGATTATGAGATTATTTTGATTATAATCATCACAACATAAAAATATCTATTCATTTTTATGTTCATTTCATTTTTTTGCTATATTATAGCCATTAATATCATTTAAATTTAGAAAAAGAATTAAATGCCTTTAATTTTTTTTTTCATTATAAGACATTTTCTTATATTTATTAAATTATGTGACAAGGAAATGATTATAAATATTGGAATTGCTAAGTCACCATCATATATTGCAAGTCTGATATTGCAATTCATCAGTTTATTATATTTTTTGTAGTTAATAGCATAATTTAGTTATTCAAAGATTAAAAAATTACAATATACATTATATAAAAGGAAAAGATGAATTAGTGCCTTCTCTATGACTTCATTATTTAGTAAACCATGATTTTATATTGCACATAAAGTATTTCTAATCAACCAGAAAAATACAATATTTTTGAAATTCAAAACAGTAATAATATGATTTTTATAAATATTAACTTTAAGTTAAAACTATATTTTATAATATGCAGAACTTTAAATGACAAACTAGTAAAATGCATTGAAAATCAACACAGTGCATAATAGGCATTATAAGATAGTGAAATTTTAAAGAACCAGATCTTATAATTGGTTTTTATTTCAGAATAAAGAGTATTTTTTTTTTGTTGAAATTTTTAAATCTTCACACTATAATGGGACTAATTTGGTATTTTTTTTATACTTGATTTATAATAAAATTGCTTAATTTTTTAGTTCTATATTTTGAAATTTTTTATTTAATGCAAAAGGAAAATTCCAATATTGCAAAATGCATGAAACTGCAATAATATTTTTTAATCTATATTTTATGAATATTAATTTATTTGTTATGTAGAAAAATAATAGATTTTGATTAATAAAATATTATTACCGAAAGAAAAATACATATTAAAATTTAAAAATTTTTTAAAATTCTAGAATAGTTCATATTTTTATAATTCTGTATTTAATTGATTACCAAATTCATCTTTTTTTAATTAATTAAAAATTTATAAAAAATATCATCATAATCATGTATATTTCATTACAAATCAAAAATTATTTTTAACAAAAAAAGAAAAAAGTATAAATTTATCTTCTATCATAGAATATAGAGAAATGTTTTTATTGAAAAACTTAAGAAATCATTGATAACTGTTGATTTGCTATGGCTTGCTGAAAATAATATATTAGGGTATCAAAGTATTAAATAATGAGAAGCATAAAAAATTTAATAAAATTAAATATAGATAATCAAAAACACTCTTGAAACAAACATTAACTAAAATTGAAATATTGTTTTAATTTATGTAAGCATTATGTTTAACTTTTGGTTCTTTTTAAATTACTTTTTCTTATTAAGTTACATGAAGAAAAATCATGATTTATTTCATTTTATAAAAAGTAAATGTTTAAAAATAATCAGATTTTTTAAATGCAGTATCTATCACTGATTGTAGTTTTGAATATCTGTGTAAAATTTATTGAATATCAATCTGTCAGATATACTTTAATTTCAAGTATATCTTTTCATATAATATCACATCAAGATTAACATTTATTAATTTTTTAATCAAATACAAGATTATCTGATGATAAAGCCTATTTTGTAATGAAAATTATTAGTTGGTAATGAATGCATAACAATATATTAAAAATATGCATTACTCATTTAAATATACATAAAAAAAAATACTTTCACTTGATTACAAATGAATTATTATCTATAATTATAAATGTATCAGATATACAACAAATATACAATTTCTTTTGTATTTTTATGAAGGAGAAAACTATTTGTAATGAATGAATGACGTTTTGATATCGACAACAAATTATGTGTTGATGATGTGAGATCCAGACTAATGCATGAATTTTGCATTGTTTTTAATAATACATATAGGAACTAGCAAGATCTATAATTGCATCCATGGAATATAATTATCAATCAAAAAAGTTAAATATAATTCTTATTTTCTAATAAGAAATTATTCATGGCAATCATTAATTTTCAATAATATAATCTCAGCAACTAGAAAAGGTAATTGTGTGCAAAATATTAGTAATGTTTATATAAAGGAAGGAAAAACAAATTTATGTTAATGATAACTGATAATTTTCTCCAATATAATATATATCAAATTAAGATAATTTGATGATATATTTTTAAATAAATGTAGTAATAAATTATTTAATAATAATTTTATTTTATTTAACTTTTCATAAATTGATTTTTTACAGTTATGGCAAGGTACAGAGTGTAAAAATTCTTCCAAAAAAAGATGATGATAATGGAACTAGTGTTAGTGCTACTGTTGCATTCATTGATATCAAATCTGCAGCCAAAGCACATAATGCAGAGAATAAAATAGAAGAAAGGATTTTAAAAACTGATTATTATGAACCACCTGCATCTAGTACTGCTAGTTCAGCAATATTCATTCATGAGAGGGATGATTCTTTAGTAAGGCCAACCACGGGTGTTTATACTGCAGCTCGTCCATCGCGCTACCAACATGGGTATGTATTGTATTTTAAATTTAATTTTTGATGTATTTAATTATAAAGTTTTTAAAAAGTTGTTAATTTATGTTAATGTTTTTAGTTTTAGGTATAGTTTTATTTATATTTTTTGCTTTATTCTTGTTATTTTATACATTATATTAGCACTCTATGATATTCCCACATAAATGATAAATTTTGCAATGTTAATTTATAATCTGTAATCCATAAATGATATTGTTAGGATTCTAATTTACTATTTTATTATTTGTTATCTTAAACTCTTATATATATTGTATCTATGAATATGTTATATTTTAAAATTGATGCTCTGCCCGCACTAGTCTATAATAGAAACAATTTAAATTACTGATATTATGTAATGATATATGTTCGAAACTGGTATGATGGTACTGATGAGGGACTAGTAATAAAGTCCAAAAACATTTTACCATAAAAATTGTTTTTGCTGTAGTGCTGCAAAATATTTCCATTATAATTAAAAGCAAAGTTTATATATTTTTGAGTTTTTAAAAAAATTATTAAAAAGGTTTTTAACTTATTTAAAAAATTATATATAATTTATATATATATATATATCTTAAATAAGTTAAAAGTCTTTTATATATATATTAAAAAACATTTTTTAAGAAATTTTTAAAAACTGTTTTTGAAAAACTAAATAAATTCTAAATTCTTGAATTCTAATATTTTGTTGTATTCTAAAATGTTTGCTTAAAAACTGTGTTTACTGAAGCAGATGTCTTAGAAAGACCAAAACATTTTATAATAAAAAAAAAGCCATTTCTGTTATAAGAGTTAATGTCTATGTGAAATATAATAAAAAGCAGGAATTTTAACTTTATTGATATTACACTGACCCGATAATGGTAAGAAAAGATATTCTGAAACTTAAGGTATTATATAAACAACACATTACAGTAGTATAACATTATATATTCTTGAAAGAATGTAAGCCTAATAAGATTTTTGCATATGTCAATATATAAAATTAGATTACCAATCAGATCTAAGATCTTTATCAAGAAAGTTAGACTGAGATGTTTCAACTATGAAACAATGAATGCTAGGAGAGATTGCTTCTGGTTGTAAAACAAGGTTATAAATTTGAAATCTCAATATTTTAATCACTTTGGTGGGCAGACTAGAGGATTAGTATTGAATACTAAATTCCAACTGGAGTATTATAGCTACAATATATGCTGTAGATACATAAAAGAAGTTAAAATGAATATTCTGTAATCAATTGTTAAGGAACAACTGCTAATATTAAATGCAGATGATGATCTAACAAGCATTGAAGGTATACAGGAATACCTTGCTTAGTGCTGCTTCACTCATTGCTGACCTCGCTATAGTATGGTTAGTAATTTGAGGAATAAATTTCAATTAGTATGGATTGATTCACTATTATGCAGTTTAGAAAAATTTTGTGCCAAAATGGATCTACTAAAATACTGTACAGTATAGGCAATAAAAACAGTATTTTCACTTGGATTTCTGAAAGTTTTATTGCCGATAATTACATTTAATTATCACTGCTTTTATTGTTTTACACACTTCCATTTTCTGTGATTCATATGGACTGGTCAAACATCTGCAGTTGGAATACCAAAGAACTGGTGAATTTTGAATTAAAAATTTGATTAGAAAAGCAATTTTTGTTTTTGCACCTGCAATGAATGATTTTTATAAGCGGCCGTGTTGATTTTATTACCCAGTGATTTTTCAATTGTATTGTATTGATTTGAATCTGTTTCTAAGGATTTGATTGTATAAAGCGGTTGATTTTATAAAACAGCAGGCACTATAATACTGCCAAAATGAATGATGCTGATTGATCAAGTGCAATGATTAGTGCATGCATCTGTACAAACTCGATGACTGAGAGAGGGGACTGGTGGTAGATACATTCCACAGAGATAACTTACCTATAGCCTCATCACAGACAAAAAATTTTGGCTGATTTTCTAGTTTTAAAAAATAATGATTTTTTTATTTTGTAAACATTAAGCAATAAAAGTATTCCATTATTTTTACTTTTCATCCTTTTATTATTATTCATTAATTTTAGATAAATATACAAATATTTTTGTTTTAACAAAATTTGATAGGAATGAATTTCTTATTTTCCTATAGAAATAATGTTTCACTCAGTGTGGATTCATTTAATGCAATATTTTAGAGGAACCAATTAACAGTACTAAGTGATGTATTCCTGTACATGTATCTTCCCTGGTTGTGGAACTTGTTCTAAAAAGACCCAATTGTGCTGTGGAAATAACTTTCTGACCTAAAATATTGCTTCTCAGCTGGAACCTAAATGTGTATTATGAGACATACCACAAAAACCTAAGATAGAAATAGTTAATGAAAAGATTAAGTACAATAAATCTAAAAGTTATTTCAATAAGAAAAATTTTGAATCTGCCACAACATGCTAAGCACTGGATAATTGAAGAGGACGTAGTTATGCACCAGGAAGGATAAAATTAAAAAACTGGCTTTTATATTTAAAAGCACATATAAAGCCCTCTTATGTGATTTCATAAAATTGAATCAGAAGTGCTAACCCTACAATCCTACTGAAGAGCTCTTGAGTAATGTTAATAGAATTATAACATCAAAATAGTTTTCCAAATGCTGGAGAATTAGCAAGATTGACTGTCATGTTTATTTGGATATATAAAAGTTAATAAAATCCCAGTGGAATTATAACTAATGATAGATAAAACATCATTGCCTCTCTACAACTTGAAAAAAGCTATAGCAGCATAAAGTAATAATACAGGGTGTTCTGGAACAACGTGGATAAACTTATAGGGGAGGTAAAAAATAAAGAATTCAACCCAAAATGCAGTTGTGACTAAAAATATTTACTAATATGAATGTTTTCGTCAATACAAAAATAATCCAAAAGTATAATCCGAAAAGCCCTAACTCCCCCTGGTGAATAAATTTTGAAATTAAACTGTAAATTAATATTTAATTTGAACTATGGTGCCACCATCTTATTAATTTACAGTTATGGTGCCACCACCATTATTAATTTACAGTTTAATTTCAAAATTTATTCACCAGGGGGAGTTAGGGCTTTTCGGATTATACGTTTGGATTTCGGTGATTAATCCTCTGTGTGGTTGCTTAGTAATGATTAATAACATACAATTAGGCCTTACTAAAATACCAAAAATTAATAAATATGTAAAACATAAAATACATCGATTATATAATACATTTACAGTAATACCACTCTTTGCCTGATATGTTGATGATATATGTATAATATGGAACCAAAAAGAATGCAACAGCAGTATGATGAATTTGTTAAGTGATACGTCCATGGGTCTCAAAGTTCGATTAGAACAGTTTAGTGATAGAGTTCCATTTCCTGGTATACAGGTTAAGATGGAAAAAAGTGAATATATCACTAAAATATATAAAAAACCTATGTATGTGCCAATAATAATACCAGCATGGTCCAACGACTACATGCCATATAAATTGGCAGCCTTTAGAGCTATGTTTGCATGCATACACACACACACATAACTAGGTGGCAAGACAAACACCAAGAGCTCTCCTTTATATATAATATAGGCCGTAAATATGGGTATACGTTTAAGATAATGGAAGGAGTTTGGAAGAATGTGAGAGAACGTTTAGAAAGGCCACAACACAGGAACGTATCGACCCAACAAAACCAAGTATGTACGTTCTCAACAATTACGTACTATAAAACCACTGATAGGACCCTTAGCAAACACCTAAGAGAAAAGACAACAAAAATGCTTAGAAGAAGAGTGCCCACCCTATTCGACAATATACGGAATGATAAAGACCCCATACCAAACAACAAAAAGGCAGGTATCTACTCAATACCTATACAAAAGAGTGCGAGGACTCTCTAAATTATTATATTGGTAGCACAAAAAGAAACCTTGAAATACAACTTAAGGAACATAAGGCTAACATAAAAGCGGCAAAACTCGACACCGCACTCGTCAGGCTGGCCTACGAACAAAACATAGATATCAAGTGGAATGAAGCGTCTATAATTAAGCCTTTAAGACATCCTACAGGGATCAACACTCTAGAAGCCCTTGAGCTCCATAAAAGAAGACGTACGCAACAGATAATCAGTGATAATGACCCTACGGAACTGCCTATGGCATGGAGATAGTGTGCAGATAATAATATATGAAAAAAAGACAGCAGGCCAAAAACAATTGATAGTATATACGTCGGTCATAGTGGATTCAACCTTAAATGTTTAACCCATGGCTACTCTCCTTCAACAGTTCTCTGTCTCGGCGATGACCGTAACCTGCAGATAATACCGCACTTCACTATTTTGATTGGTGTTATTGTAAATGTATTTTATATAATCTACGTATTTTATGTTTTATATATTTATTAATTTTCGGTATTTTAGTAAGGCCTAAGTGTATGCTATTATACTTAACATTTTGTCTTCTGTACGATAATACGTATATATGCCACATTTGAACGATGTTAATGTTTAAAAATTTGTAACAACTGAACGTTATTATTCCATTGTAACAAAGTTTATATTCTTTTGTTCTGTTTAATTTATTCTGCTTTGTGTTGGCACTGAAGAGGGACATACGTTAGTCTGAAAA
>WUQG02041138.1:0-10662 GCA_011317285.2 Androctonus mauritanicus | reverse complement strand
GTGATGCTCTCATGATTTTTTAATATTGTTTGGATAATCCATTTATCACCATCCATCACTGTCTGCTTCAGAAATGAATCTCTTTCCTCACATTTTCTAAGTGAATCACATGTGGAAATTCATTTGATGAAATTTGCTTCACTCAATTTGTACAGAACCCAAATATCAAGTCTGCTGACATAGAAATCAAGTTGATGCAAATGGTTTTCTACACTTGATTTTGATACTTGGAGAATTTTTGCAATTTCCTGTGTCATGCAATGAAGATTATGATCAATTAAGCAGTTCACTTGGTCATTCTCCTTACATCTCTTGTGGCCAGGCAAAGTGTGGAATGAAAAATTCCTGAAATGAAATTTTGCAAACTACTTCTGACACATTATTTAATGGCATTCTCCCTGTAAATCTTGCATAATTTTTTACAGGTTTGTGTTACATTTTTCCGTATATGAAATAACAGCATAATATTCCAAAAATGTTCCATTGGAATATCCATCTTTAAAATTATGCCAAAATTATAAAACAAACCTAATCTTCAAATTTTTTGATTAAAATGTAAGTTAAATGTTAGCTATCAAATAAGTCTTTCAAGACTTGAATTCAAGTTAATTGCATTTCAGAACAGCTGAAAACAACTATCATCCAAAAACTGTATGAACTTTTTGACTAATCCAATATTTATATGTTTCAGTTATATTCAAATTAAAAGATTTGAATATCAAATAATCTAAATATTTTAATTCATTACATAATTTTGATGCAATTTTTTAATTTTGACTTTACTAAAACAAATAATAAGTCAGAAAATAGTATCATCATATTTTCTAACTTTGTAATTTCTTAAATTAATATAAAGAAAAATAAACTGTGGACAGGTGTAGCCTAAAGTTAAGCAAATGAAGTCTTACTTTTTATCAGAAGAAATACAATTAATTTCAAAGTTATATAATAAAAAAAATATTAATATTGAATTTCTTTTTAAATTTATTATCTTTCTAACATTTGATTCAATATACAGCAAGAATACTGCATATATACTGCAAGAATACTTGTTTCAATAAATTAAGATCTTGACACAAGTAGCTATGTAATCTTGCTTTATAAGTTAAGTTCTTTATATAATATAATGTTACAGAATATTGCCCATCTATTTTTATTTCTTTAATCTCAATATACTGTTTTTACTAATATATTTAATATATATATTTATAAATGAATTTAATTCAATTATATTACAGAATTTCATTTATCTGAACATCCAAACAACAAATGAAAATCAATTTAGGAAGATGTTTTTGTTTGATAACTTGAGATCCAAATATGTCAAGAGGCTTTTGTCTATTAATAAAAATTATAATATTTGCATTGAATAAAAGTTTTCAATTACATATATATGTGTTAACATTGTTTTTTTCATATGATAACTTATCAAAACCTCTTTTCAGTTAATTTTTTTAATGAAAGGCTAAGATATCTAATATCCAAAACTATTATTTATCCGAAACAGTTCCAATCCTACTTTGGATAAATGATCTTCTGTATTAGTTTTGACCAACCTTTGTTACATATGTATAAATATATATGCAACAAAAATAACTACTATAAAAAGGCATGCTTGTCTATTTTATATGGAAATAAAAATTCCAAAGATATATATATATACCAAACAGAAAATTTTTCTTTGACACTGTTTTCTCTCATTTTAATAAGCAATTCTAGAATGAATAAATTATCTATTTCCTAGGCCTGTCTGCTATGAAATGATTAAAAAATGTGCAATTAAACTATATCAATATGAAAGATTAGATTATTTGTACTTAAATATCAATCCTGGTTTATTTAACTTTCAATCCTTTCTTCATTAGAGAATCTAAAAAGTATGTCAGCCATTTTTAAATAAATAAATCTTTCAATTGCTTTAAATAAATAAAACAATTGAAAGATGTGGTTGGTGTTGAGGTCAATGTTTAATGTATGAAAAAGCAGTAGACTTTCAGAAAAACTTGGTGATTAGTTTGAGTTATCAATCAGTTTTGAAAGCAATAATATATTTATTCAGTAAGGGAACACATTTTCAGCTTAACCTCTTACCATAATTAGTCTCTTCTGTAAGAATATAAATTTTAATGGGAAAAGCTGATGGCAAGATATTAAAATGAAAATGTTTTCTTAATGAATGCATCATTTTTTTTCTAAAACTACTTGGAGATTTTCAATTATTGTATTTTGGAGGCAATTGATTTAATTTATTCCAATAAAGATATTTTTAGATTACTTATTTGATGAAAGACTATTTTTCTATTGACAAGACAATAGTTTGATTAAATAAAATTTATACTTAAAAATTGTTTTGTATTGTTTGGATGACATATATATTCTAAGTTTTTAATTCAGATGATAAAGTAGTTCAGATGTAAAATTTTTAAAATAAAAATGAACAAAGTAGACATCAAGAATGTTTTTTATTGAAAAAAATTATATGTAATTAATATAATTTATATATTAAATTGGATCTGTCATACTGAGCTGAATATAGATTACATATGATTTGCATCAGTTCAAAAAGGAAATATTTTTCACTAAAATTTATTATTAAATTTAAACCAACAACAAAAAAACATTTTATATATTTCAATATTTAATGTATGTCTTCAGCTATATTTTCTCCATTAGATAATAACTAATTTTTTATTAGTAATATTCATATTACATTTCTTACAGGAATATTTCTTAAATGGTTACATCAAGTAACATTTTGACATAATTTCAAGATAAAATTTACATTACTTTTTAATATTTAGGTATATTGGTTGATAGATAAAGAAAATGGCATCATTTAATATAAATCACAAAATTATATAAAATTATGCTCATACGGACACATTAGTTATGTATTTTTTTTTAAAATTCAGTTATAGATTGCAGTCCAATTTTATAAATGCAGAGTTTAAAAAAGTATAGTTTATATTTGTATAATATTTATATACAATATTGATTCAAGTAGTCTGACTCATGACAGTTTGATTCCAAAAATTTCAAACCCTATTGTCTTAAGTCAGAAATGACAAAAATTTATGGATTTTTCACTATTAATATTCTGATAAACATTATCTTAATAAACATAAAGAACATAAAACTAGAAGAATTAGTCATAAAAAGGATGCTTCAACTTGTATCAGACCACTGGGTTTGGGAAATGAACTTAGGTCAAAATTACATTGAGCAACAGCAAAATTCATTGATGTCATTGCCATCGTAAGTACAAGTTGGTGCACTTTGAAAAAATAATTTTGTATACTTTTTACCATGTAAAAATTTTAATGGAGCAGTTACTTCTAATTTTTATTTCACAGAATAATTGATTATTAATAATAAAACTGTATCCAACTTACTAAACATTACTATTTCATTAATATATAAAATAGCAAAACACTGTCAAATTTTATTAACTTCATATCATACTTTTCTAATAAAAATTTATTGCAAAAAGGTAATTGTGTAATATATATATATATATATCTTAACGATATATTAGGTATATACTTCCAAATTACAAAATATACTTCCTGTTCATAAATTTGGATTTTTCATTTCAATTCACAGCAGTAATATAATTATTAAAAATATCTTATATGAATCTTTATTCAATAGAAAAACTTGCCAATCTGAGTATAATTCTGCATTACCTATTTAAAGTACTTTCGGGTTAAAACCCATCATCAGTAAATACACATACTAAGAGAGAGACAGAACAGAGTTCCCGGGTGCACCGGACATTTTAAGCCCCGCCTATACAACGATAAATTACATAATCCCTTTCCCGACTGCCAGAAAAAATAAACAAACCGACACACGTGCACAATTAAAGGACGGTAGCAACATACCAAGTAGACGCGATGCGAGTAAACAGGGCAGTAAAAATAATAGTAATAAAAATAAAAAAGAAGTAAAATAAAAACAAAAACAATTAACAAATGGAAAATAAAATATGCCTATAAAAGTACCATCTTTTTTCATATATACAATAATTTCACTGATAGAATAATATAACAAAACCTGCAGAGATTTGTTTGTGCAAATATATTACAAATAGTTTTAAACTTTCTCTGTTCTGTGTCTCTCTTAGTGTGTGTATTTACTGATGATGGATTGTAACCCGAAAGTACTTTAAATAAAAAGTTTTCGGTTCGGCTTTGAAGCTTGTTTTTTGTGTTTTTATTTTGGTTCCCAAACCTGGTCTCTGTTTACTATGGATTTTTAATGAAATTTACACATTAGAAATTTTGAATTACTGACATTTCTTATAATACAGTATTGTTTCCTAATGTATCGATATTTTATTTCTCACGTCATAATTAAATAATTTGCATTGAGGACAAAATACAATTAAACTTGTTTACAATGAGCTAAAGTAATTTTTATTTTAAATGATTATGAAAATTCATAAATTTAATATTAAATACTTCATCTAAAATATATAGTAAATTTTTTAACTATCTCAAATTTATTCCTTTATTATATAGATTCTTGCTTATCAAAGTAAGAATCAAATTAAAATAAATACAGTACTGCTTAGCAGTACAAAATCTTTTAATAATCGTAATCTGAAACATTTTCGACTAAAAACTTGGTCAACATCGACAGAAATATAGATTGATAGAACATTACAAAAAATACAGAAAAGGAATAACATATTAAGACAAGTAGAGAATTTTAAAATTGTACATGTAGTAAAGTAGTGTAGTATACACATAATTATTTTATTTTAATTGGAAATAAGCAGTTTAATACCTGCTTAAACCTGTTTAGAATCAAATTAAATTAAAAATCCAAGTTTTATAATAATATGATTTTATATAATTATCAGTTGGTATTGCATGTGTCTTTTTACTGTAGCATTAAACAAATTAATTATACACAGCCATCATATTCTGGTAAGAATATTAAATTTTATAAATTATCTATATAACCATATTTAGTTGCAAAATATTCTATCTTGTTTAATTTTCTTCTTAAGATTAGAAAAGGAAATTGAGGAAAAATTCACAATTTTCTTGTTTGCTTTTTATTAAATCAAACATAACTGTTAACAACTGCAACAGAAATTTTAGAAGTTTTTCCTATGTTGAATCTCTCTTAACTCATTATTCAAACAATTAAGAGATATGAGAATAAAATCAAAATGGGCAAAGAAAGTGGGCAAATTAATGATAGACCAACAGTAGAGTTACCAGTGCCATGGAGAGATCTAATTAAAGAGTCGGAAAGGGCTCGACATGGAGCAGACAATAAGAACATCAGGAAAGAGCATCAAGACACATTATGTAGGTTACCCAGAGAATATAACATTAGATAATATACTTTTATAGTTTATTTTTGTTTTTTATTTTTTTTATTTTTAGTAGTATTTCATCTACTAGGCAGACATTTTATTTGTTATTTTTTGTTTTTTTATAGACTATTTACCGTAACTATAGTAACTATAATTTTATAATTTTAACAATTTTTTGTGTTGTATTTGATGTTTTTCGTTTGTTTTTTGGTATTTAAAACATTCTGTTGCTTGATGATGATGGAATAACTTCACCAAAAACATTAGCAAAGAACAAAATATGTTTTTAACTGCTTAGGAGTGCTATTTTTCTTCACATTTAGGGCAAAGAAAGTTTCATTTCAACAAACATAATAGAAAGGACAATCAGCGTTTACTAGACACATAAGTTCAGATCAGTATCCTGATACCATATTCATCACAATATAGCATTTTCTGTAGATAGTATAAACTATATTAAAAAACCAATAAAAAAAATAACATTATATATTATTTTTTTTTATTGGCTAAACTAAATTTTAACAAAAAATATAAATATAGACAGTGTTTAAAATCTAATAAGTTTCATAAACAATATGAGAGAGTTCTAGAATCAAACATCCTTGTATATATTTATTTTTGAATTTATATATAAGCCAGTTTCTATTTTTTATAATGTAATGCTTCTTACTGTAAATATTAAATAAAAGTAAACTTTAAGCCAAATAAATAAGTTATCCATGATATTTATACAACCAACTTTGCTTCTTTGATGTATCACTAGTATCTAACGAGCACAATTTAGCAAAGTAAGAACAATTTATTTCGGTATAGCACTTTCGGACATTACATTTTTTTTTTGTAATGTCTGACAGTGCTATACTGAAATAAATTGTTCTTACTTTGCTAAATTGTGCTCGTTAGATACTAGTGATACACTAACATTATTAAATATGCTCTTTATTTTTTATCCAATTGAATCAAAATTTTAAGAAAGTTAAATAACTCTGAAGTACTATTTGAACAATTTTTAAATGAAAAATTTACACTAGTGCTTTTATTATTATTAAAAACATATTCTACTATTATTAAAAATTCTAAATAATCTTTTGAAGTGTTTTTTAAATTGTGTTTTAATCTTCTTGAAGAAGACCTGTTATATATTACAAGAAACAAATTATCTTAAAATATTGATTTTAAATAAATTTGACAAATTATAAACATAATTATATCTCAGTAAAGATGACAATTTTTTTTATTGGCCAATAAGCAAACATCACTTCAACAGAAATATTTTGATAGCTAACGAATCTATTTCTATAAAAATATTGTTATTTTGTTGTCATTCTGTAAATTAAGCATTAATAAGTATAAAGAAATTGAGTATTAATTTGCATTAAAGATAGTAAATTGCAAAGTCATAGCAATAGTTGAATGCTCCTTGTACAAAGATAATAGTATTCTTATAAAAATGTAATTTCATTTCAAATTAAAAATAAATTAAATAATTTACAAAATATGTATGTATGTATTTATTTATTTTAAAATAAATTTTTTATCCATATTTCTGCATATCAGTATCCCATTGAGTTTAGCTCCATTTATAAATTGCTGGTTACTGAGAATTAACTTTCTAATTCTCACATTAAAAAATTATTCAATATAATCTAGATTTTATTATGCAATGAATAATTATATATATATAATCTTTTAGAATCATAATCTTTATTAACTAAATTCTTTTAACTAATAAGATTAAGATAGTTTTTTCAAAGTTTAAGTTTTAAAACAAAAAATTTTTTATCCATATACTATAGGAAATGAAATGTTTCAAAAATAAAAGTCATTTAATATCAAATAAAAGGTGTTCTATTATTTTGTTATTCTGTAATTTATCTTTGTATTAGGATTTTTCAATCATTATTATGATACTGCACTTACCATCTTTAATGCAATTAGTATTCAACTTCTTTGCTTTTCATAATGCTTAAATTGACAATGTCCACATTAAGTATTGCACATGCTCAATAACAATGTAGTCATCTATTGACAAGTTTTTATAATCTTTCATTCATGACAGCACATACATGTATGAACATTGAGATGAATGCCTATGAATGTATTGTCAAACTGACACACTGGAGAAAAAAATGAATGAAATTCCTGAAATGAAAAAGGAAGTTATTCAACAATATTTGAAACATGAGAATGTTTCATACTTGTATCTTCTGTATGAAACATCCTCAAACAAATGCCATTAATAATCAAATCAATGTTCATAGCCAAACTGAACATTGATTATGATGAAATGGGCTTGAAAAAGCAAAGTTCAAGCAAGCTAAAGAACTGGACACTATTTTATTGTTATTATTCTGAAGAAAATGAAAATCACCAACTCATATTGTGAATGTCCTGCTAGATAAATATATTTTTAGTTTATAGTAATATTTAGAATTCAAGATAATTAAATATTTAATTAAAGCAATTTTATTTTATATTTAATCAATTAAAAATATAAAATTCTAACAAAAAATTATTTTTAAGAATTTTTTCATAGAATTTAATTTTGATTAAATTACTATTACACTTATTCAACATAAAATATAATTATTTAGTTATTCCATTTAAATGCATAATTATTCTCATTCATTTTTCTAATACTTTTTATTTGATATCCAAGGGAAAACAAAAGAAATAGCATCTAGTTTCAAATAACATCATTATGAATGAAGCAAAGGCCTGAAATCACTTTCCATAAAATGAATTAAACAAACTCTTATATTCCTTGTAAATTGGAAATATCTACCAACATCAAACGAATTTTTATAATTCATTGCTTCCTAATAGAGGAAGACATAGAAACTGCTCTAAACTCTATTAGCAACAAGGGAATTACAAGCACTACAAAGCAGATGAGTAATAATGCTTAAAAATCTTAATTTTTAAGCGTTATTACTCATTTGCTTTGTAGTGCTTGTAATTCCCTTGTTGCTTCCTAATAGCTTCATCTTTTGGAAAACAATATCATGCTGTGCCAGTAGGTGTTCTTCCATTATAATTTTTGCATAAGGTACTAAGCAATGAACGCAACTCATGTTGTTATGTGATTCCAGCCACAGAATTGTTTTATCATCACAAGGTAGCATGCATACAAAATGGAGATTGCTCATTACAGAAGGCAACAATATTTGACAGAAATAGTTTCCATAGCTTTTCAAACCAATATACACTGTTATAAAAAATATTTCTGATTAAATTACAATTATTTTCTGGACCAATAGAATAGATAAAGCAATTTTTATAGATAAGGAATCAATTGTTCAATATCAAAACTATTGTTTGTCATTAGGCAATTTCACTTATTATAATGTATTTATTTTTTCAAATAATTTATCCTATTACCATATTTGGATAATTTTTAAAATTATAAAATAATTATCTTCAAAAATTTTACTTTTGTCTGCAAGATTTAGAATGCTAATTCTTTACAATTTGCTATTGAAATGTCTTTCAAATCTTCTAAAATCAATCTTTTCCATAAATTCAATAGAAGCATTATTAATTAAATAAGATTATATTATGTTTTTGACATTTGAATAATGAACTCGTTAATGAAAATTTATGATTGACAAATTATAATTTTTATATACTTTTTATTTTTAAAATTATATAGAATAAAAAATAATTAAACTGTTTAAACAATTGTATGTAACTTTATAAAATTTTTCCCATAATCATTAAACAGATATAGTTAATGATAGATATTCAAGAATTATTTCTGTTTTGGGACCTTGACATTTTGTGACGAGAGAAATTGTGTGCTTCAGTGAGCTGTTGATAATTCAACTTGTCATAATGACTAGAAGTTAGGAGCTAGACAAAGTGATGCCCAAGATTTTCTGAGACCCTCAAGGAGGCAGTTCCAAAACTATAGGCAATCCCCATATATGTAGATTTGTACTTATATAAGATTTCATGACTTAAAAAGAAAAATATATTGATCAAAGTAGATTAAGCTATAAAGCAGAAATATGAGCATTTTTTGTCTAAATTTCATTGTTTACTATATGTGCATGTGTTTTAGGTGCTTATTAGATTAGTTTTAATTAACAAGTGGGTCCAGATCCAGATAAACTGGAAGCATGGGATTCAAAATTGAACCCAGATCCTCGAAGATGATAAGTGATTACTTTACCAGGTGGCCATCCAGCTGACTTATGTGCTTATTCTTTAATATAATTATTTTTGATGTTACATCTTTATGACATTAGTATTATATAAAGTATGCTCTGATATATGTATATTTCACTTACATAGGGTTTCACAAAATAATCCATTTATTTAAGTGAGGGATTTTCTGTGTACTATTGTTTGCTAATTATTAGAATAGCAGATTTTTATTATGATTTTCAATTCTCAAAGAAAACTAGAATATAAAAATTGAATTACAAATAAACTGGATAAAAGAAAAAAATCTGGAAAGAAAAAAAAATGAAACTGAATGTAAGGAATGTAACCAAACAAGTGAAAGGGAGTGAATGAGAGCTTGTGAGAGATATATACAAGTACAGATAGTCTTTGACTTATATTCAACTTGTACTTATGTTGGCAATGTCAATGCAATTAGATTCACAAACCCATTGGTCTGATATGTGAAAAGTATCCTTTTTTATGTCTGATTCTTATAGTTTTATGTCCTTTATGTTATTACAATAGTATATAATGTTCTAGAAAACATTAATAGTAAGAAATATATAAATTTTGAGCATTTCCAACTTATAACAGTAAATCTGAAATTTTTGGAACTGAACTCCATTATAAGTTAAGTATTACTTGTATAGAGATTAACTTAAATGCATAATTCTTTCTTGAGCAATCTATATATCAAATTTCTAGTTTTATCTTTTTTAAACTAATTTTCAACTGATAACATTTTTAAGTTCAATAAAGGAAAAAGTAAGCACATCTGTTTATAATATTGCAATCTCTTTAGACTGAATTTTATTCACAAACAATTTTTGTTAATTGCATGCAGATGATATATGAAAATACAATGGGCTAATTAGAACCAAACTTTCAATAATACTATCAGATTTATATCTTCTTCTGTATGATATATAGTAGAATCTCAGTTAACTGAGACTCTACTGTATATCATACAATAGAGTATATCAGAATGTATATCAATATATCATACAGTAGAGTCTCACAAGGAGAGGACCAACCTCGACCCTCCCAGATTTTGATGAAATTTTCTTATATTATAGTACACAATTGCCAGTAATACACGGTAAAATAACTCTTGCCAATGTGCAGTAGTTTATGAGAAATCGTCGTTTTTAGTTTTCCGT
>WUQG02041127.1:0-10663 GCA_011317285.2 Androctonus mauritanicus | reverse complement strand
CAAATTTCAAGTATCTAGGGCTGCTAGAAGTACCACTGATTTTTGATGATCGGTCAGTGTCGAAAAAACGAAATTTTAAGTACGTATATCTTTTGAATTAGAAAAGATAGAAGTGTGAAATTTAGAGGTTTCGTTCTGTTTATCAACTACTCTAGATAAAAAAAATTTCAGGTTCTTGGTTAACTCTAACACAAAGATATGGAGGTGTCAAAAGTACCCTGAGTTCCTTTCAGAAAAGGATGGTACGGCCGTGTTTGCTCAACTTGGCAGGGGCACGGCCGTGCCCCAGATATATTTTAAAAATATTTTTTGTAATTGAAAATTGCCATTCATACTGCTATATTATTTTAATTAATATTATTGAATTACTGCAATATTATTTTAATAATATTGCTATATTATTTTTATTTAAAGCTTTTTCAATATAAATGTTTATATTATTTAGCTTTTGGAAAATCTTGCTGTAGCATGGCAAAAATTAGAAGATTCACAAGCAGAAACACAAAGAGAATTGGAAAATGAATGTGATAACTTAAAAGAAAATTTAAAGCAGAAAATTGAGGTGGTATATTATATTTTGATCTAAATATTTTATGGTCAGCCAGATGGATGCGTGGTAAAGCTGTGGCTTACCACACTGGAGGATCTGGGTCCCACACCTACTGTTGAAAGGAGAGAAAAATGTATAAAACAATTGGCATTTTAAATTGTATAGAACAATATAAAATAATTAAATATGATTAGGATGGCTTTACGTCTAAATAACAATGTAACGTTTCAAATTTAAAAAATTTAAAACGTTACATTGTTAGTTTTTCAGGAAAGATCTGGCCCAGCCCATTGAACCTCATCCTTCAATCATCCAGTTGACCCTAATATGGTTGTTGGCCAGCCTGTGATGGGCTCTATAAGTGGCTACTGCCAGATAAAGAATATCCTATGAGGATATGATGGCTTAATCAAACTAACCTAACCTAAATATTTTATGATTTTGATAAGTTATTCTAAAATTAAATAAATGAATTATTTTTAATGTAAATTAGTATAAATAAATATATTTTGATTTTCATAAATTTTATAATATATATTATGTAAAACCTTGACAGTTAAGAGTTAATTTATTTTTTAGATGCTACAGAATACTGAGAAAGATCTTGCAAATACAAAAGAAAACATTTCAGAATTAAAATTTAAATTATTTGAAGAACAAGAAAAATTTCATTCTGAAGTAAGTAAGTAATTGAGTTTATTTAAATTCTTAATCATGTTAGTCAATTGTCAAAATATATCTTATATACTTATATAGAAGCATACTTGCAGACTCTTCATGTACACTGATTGAAAATGCTGCTGTAGGGTTTTTAGAAACATTCATTAGGAAATTTTTTTTTTAAATTGTGCTATGATAATTATGCTAATTATTGAAATCATTTCTTGTAGTGGATTAGATGTCATTTTATTATATTAGAGTGAAAAATGGATAATATTATTGGACTCAGGAATGCATTATAAATTTTTTATAGAAAATAATGATAATTTTATCCCCATTTTATAAGCATTTTTTCATGAAATATTCATGCTTATAAATCAGGATAAGAAATGTATATTATTCTTGTAAATGTGATGGATTTTGTATAAAAGGCCATTATTGGAAGTATGAAGAGATTAATCCTTTTATTTGTAATAATATATTTAAACTTTTAATAAAAATTTTAGCTTTTTCAATTTTTATTATTTTTTAAGGTTTTAGCCAATGAAAATATGAAGAAAACACTATGCCAGTTAGAAGAACAAATGCAAAAAGAGATAGCATATGTTGAAAAATTAAAAGCTGAAGTTAAAAATTTACAAGAACATCTAAAAACAGTAACAAAATTTATATTTTCATATATAAAGATTATAATCTAATCATTTTTTAAAAACTCTCAGTTAAAATAAACTATACTATATTATATCATACTATAAACTAAACTATACTATAAATCAGCTTTTTGTAAAATATCATAACATTAGAAATATTTTTTAATATTGTTTTATAATAAATTTAGAAGTTCAACTTTTAGAATTTCATTTTAAAGATAAAAATAGGTATTAAATGATAACTGAACAGTTTTTATTTTTAGTTTTGTAATATTATTTAAGTTATTTTTTAATTTAGGAGTTGTTTTATTCAGAATCTCAGATCTGATTTCATTCATACTGCATTTACAATCTGTCACATTAACTTACATAGATTACCTCACTAACGTAAAAAGAGAAACTTAAAATTTTTCTCATCTTGACTCTATTAAAAAATGTTATGCATAAACAGGTCTTCACAAAAAGTGAATTTATTGTTTATTAATTTAACTTTAGAATGACTGGCTATTTTTTGAAATTAAACCTAATTAATATGCAAAAAAAAGTGAAAATTATGAAATTTTGCTTAATTTTTGTCAAAATCTTTTGATATTTTCAAGATTTATTGCATTTTTTGCTCTCTTTCTACTAATATAAGCAGTCTTTTGGAATTTTATATTTTTCACAAGTTTTTGTTACATATATGAGATCAGTAAAAAACAATTTTTTTATGAAATTTTAGTCATCCAATGAAATAAAATTGATATTTTTTGATAGCCATATCTCCTCTGAACAAAACAAGTCATGAAAGAAGTTAAAATTTGCAGAAAATATTTATAAAAACCAAGAGTTACATATCTTTTGTTGAATGAAATTAAGTTATATAATTATTAAAAAATTATATAAATATTCAATGAAATATTGCTATTTTTTTAATATTTCATATTTGTTAACTTGTTGAACTTGCATCATTTGTGCAATTTTTGGCAGTACTTTTTATAAATTTTTTAATTTATATTTATATACAAAAAATTGTAACACATGAAAATGGCCTCATCTTATACATAAACAGCTGTAATATTATTTATGTTGCTCTAATTGTACTGCAGATGCTTTATTGTAGCAAACTATTTAATACCACATGTTGTGGGATAAAATAGGCTTGCTGCAATTTTCTGAGAAGCAAATGACTGCTATAAAGCAATAAAAGTGCTATTCCCTTTAAAACAGCTTCAGGATGCTTATGTTTCATTTTTTGCTATATTCTCCTAAATTTCAGTGAAACTGAATAAAATAAATGAATGATTAAAATATATTTATTATAACAGAATTAATCAATATTTTCCTATTATCTACATATTTATTTTCAGCATTTTATAGCTCATGGTATGAAAAATTCGATTTTTTTTTCTTAAAATTTCAAAAATATCATTTATCAAACCCCTTAATTAGAATAACTTTGATATATGAGATTAGAAAATTAATAAGATGCAAATAAAGAAAATCTAAAGTCTATTGAACCATTCAAATATAAACAATGTTTACATTTACACATAATTTAAAAAATATTTTGGCAACAGAAAAAATTTAGGAACTATCATCAAAAGAGCATATTTTCAACAAATACAAACAAAAAAAAAAAAAAACAAATTTGCAAAAGCTGGATTAATCAGGATTAAATTTTTTAAATTTGTTTTATTGTTTTTTATTTTCTGTTCCACTTCCTTGACATCTATAAACATCAAAGGCACTTAATAGTAAACTCTATATTCAAGCACTACACAGCAGATGTATGATTAAATTTCACTTTAATTTCACAAAACTGATTATAGAGTTTGAATATAGAGTTTACAATTATTGCAATAATAAAGTAGTTTTTTGGTAATATTATGGGACACTTAATAGGTTAAAAATTATGTATTAATATGCTACATGATAATCTGTGTAGCCACTTCGATGCATATAATTTCACAAAACTGATTATCACATAACTTGAGTTGATAAATATCATATTTAATTGTCTATGCTATTCTCTTTTTGTTCTATAGTTTGCAGTCACAATACTCAATAATAACAATAATAATCTAAACCTAACAGTTTTAATGACTCTGCAAATCCAGAGTCTGGTCTGAGCTCAGGTCTTTTCACTATTTCCTAAAATAAATCAATCAACCAATCTATAACACTAATTAATGTCTACACAATGAAACAAACAACCTAAAAATTTACGGTTGTTAAAGTATCAAATGAGTGTTAGAATTATATAATGAAAAACGATATTAGAAACTAACACTATTAAATTGAATAAATTCTCAAAACAAGTAAAGTTAAATAACAATAAATAATTTATTTGATTCAAACTCTTATAAAAATAAGTGTTAACTAAAGCTTTATTTAAACAATAATAAAGCACAAAACAGGTTATCATTAAAACTTGTTTAATCAAAATTCAAATACTCAAAACAATAATAAATATAATCTTAAATACTAATTAATTCTAATGCCTTCATTCTCCAATACAAATTTAAGCAAGTGTTGATCTTACAAGAAATTCAAAAATCACTAATCATCTCCATTCAATATGAAACACTTCACTATTAGCTGATATGCACATTTTTATCATAGTGTCTTTCACAGTCCCAAGTTTGTCTCATTTGCATAAATCATGCAACAAGTTCAAGTTTCTTAGTTTACAGAGCAATCAATTCATGCCATCCTCTTTACAAATTGATTATGTACTGAATATAAAACATTGATAAGAGATCATTCTTATGTTCTTACATCAGATCAGTGGAAATGATTTAGAGTAGATGACATTTCAAGCCAAGAGTTCATCAGGAAGCAAACTTCTGGTCTGTAACCCATAATTTCTAACTGATGAGATAGAGAACATGAAAAGTAAGTTAACTCTTAAACTAAACATAATATATTAAATACTAATGATATAATAAGAAATAATAATGAAGAGTATAATAAAATAATAATAGGATAGGTCAGAGTTAACTTCTTCTCAATTTGATACTTGGAAGTATGTAGGAGTATAATATATGCAAGTATTTTTGTAAATCTAAAATAAAAAATTTTACATTAACATGAATATAAAGTGATATATAAAAACTCGATATTAAAAAGTAGCAGTTGCAATTATAGTTTGAATTTATGAAATTTCATGTTTTTATTAAAAGTGCTGGCATTTTGTTTTGTGTGTATGAAAGTATAGTAAGTGCTTTATAGATTTACAAAATTTTTTCTTTTAGATTATGTTGATAATTTTTCAATATAATAATATGAACTATTTAACATTAATAAAATTGTATTATTTTCAACAAAATATAAAAACAATAAAAATGATTTTCTTAGTAATAGTACATACCTTATATAGAGTACATATAAGCCTTGACTTGAAATTTACATTTAATAAATTTTTGCTATTTATTAAATATAAAAAAAATGCATAGATATTATTATTTCATATTATTTTTTCATATAATATTCAATATTGTTATTTTTATTTTGTGTATATAACACAAACTGACATTTTCTAATTAATTTTATTTCTTTTTTCTTCATATTTGGAAATTATATTTATTTTTAAGGATTAACTTACATTCACTCCCTCTGCCTCAGAAATTAAAAATTATGAGTTACAGAATAGCACTGCCATCTTTCCAATGAACTCATTTGCGAAATATCATCATCTATTCTAGGTCTGAATCAAAAGAATTGAAACTGATATTTTGGAACAGGTACAATCTGACTGTTACTTTAAATGATTATTTATCCATAAAATACCAGTTACAAGTACAGAAAATCAGAAATAATATTAGTTACATTAATCTATTGGAATAGCATCAAACTAGACATAATGACCTTACAGAGTATATTATGTAATATATGCTCTCCAACTAACAGTCTATTAGTGTCAGATTGACCATACCAGTTCCAAAATAAGAGATGAATATTTTTTTTATCATTGGTAGGACAAGTCCAATGTAAGCAATGAGTGTTTTTGCCACTGTACTGGTAGATCAGATTCAATCCATTATTTTGAAGCTTGCCTACAGCAATAAAAATACTCACTTCTTACTTTAGAATTGATCTGTCAGCAATAAAAATACTCGTTGCTTACATTAGAAATAATCTGCCAATGATAAAAGATTCCATTTATTACTTTGAAACTAATTAGCTTAACTAGTTCAAAAGTAATGGATATTTTTATCATTGATGGGCCAGAGTCAGTAGAAGTGATGAGTATTTTTATCAGTGATGGGCCAGTTCCAATATAAACAATAAGGGTTTGTTTTTACCTTTATTGAGCTAGTTTCAATCTCTTATTTTGGAGCTGGCTCACCATGACAAAAACTTATCCCTTATATTGGAATTGGCCTGCTGGTATAAAAATGTCTCCCTTAATTTGGAACTAGCCAGGCCTCATTAAAAACATTAATTGTTTATATTAAAATAGATCTGCCTATGATAAAAATATCCTCCTTTTATTTTGGAACTGTTAGTCTAAGCTAGTCAATTCCAAATAAATATGGATATTTTACTATTATATTTGTATTATACAATTGTATCAATACAACATTCATCTACAGATGCATAGATCTGATTATTTTCAGAATATACACAATATAGTTTTTCTTTTCTTTATATTAGTATATTTCACATAATATTAAAATAATATTTTTGGCTAAATCAAACTCATTAGTGGCAAATCAATACTAATTATATGTAGTTTCATTTTTGCATTGAATAGTTGCTAACTTTTCAAATAGTTCTTTCTGAAATATAATATTTCTGCTGTTTAATATATTTAGAACCAACAAGTATATATGAAGATGTGGAAGAGGGAAAAAGAAGAGAGGGCAAATGAATTAGTATATGTGGATGTATGAATTTTAGATATGAGATGTATTTGTATGAAGTAGAAAATCACTGTAGAGAAGCTAATAAAGAGATAGGGATGTTTGCTGTAGTCTAAGTAGTGATGTTTGAGTGGATTTTTTTCTTCTCTTTCTCTTTGAGTATTGTTAACTTTCTCAGGAGGATTTGGACCTGAAGTGTTGCTGCTGTTGATATTCATTAGGGAAACTAGAATTTTAATTTGATAATTTTATATTGCTTTGCTCAGGAATTTGTTCTCTTCCAACTTTAACACATAAATAGCAAAAGATTAAAATATTTGATGGTCTAAAATTCAGAAATTTTGTAAAAACATTATTAGGGAAAATATTGAATTTAACTTATTTTGAATATAAGTAGATAATCTATATAGAGAATATAGGTTTATGCATTAATTTGTTTCTAAGTTTACTGATAAAGTAAGAACTCATAAACCAAGACTTAATTTCTCATAAATATAATTTTAAAATTAAGAATCCCATTCTCAGCACTGCAATTTGACTATAATAAAATTAAGTAAAAGCTGACAAAAGCAATAGTTTATAATTATATATTGATTTAGTTATTTAAACAAATGAAAATATAGCCTTTAATAACAAGTATAATAATAATTAAATTATTTGTCACATAAATGTTAAAGAATTTTTATTCTTCATTATTATTGACAGATAAGTAGATCAGTTTTAATGCAGATTAACTACTTCATTAGGCACAACAGATGGATTCAAGTTATTTATATGATATGCAGTAAAACCAGCAGGCAGGCTACTTCTATTTCTTGGCCATTATTCTGATTTTTCTGATATCATAGCAGCCAATGCAATTTTTGCTATGAACCCAATCAAATTATATTGTACAGTTATGTCCATGGTTTGAAATATCTTTTTTATGAATGTTTAGCATCAATTTATTGCAATTAATAATTCAAGATTTTCTATTTTTTTGATAATTCATATTTGAAAAATATTTTCAAAACCAGGAATTTGCTGAGAATTATCTGTAATACTAGAGAAAGGAATTTCTAAATGAAAATCTGTATACTTAGCTAATTTCTTAAGGATTGTTTTAGAATGATATATTAACGCACTGAATAGTTTCTTCAATAATTTTCAGCAAATTTGTGGAACTTAAATTTCTGAATATTATTGCTATCCTGAAATTGATTATACTATGGTAATATTTAATAAATTTAAATATCAAACAAATCAGTTTAATAGAGACATTTGAATTTTATACACATGAATCACTGATTCAAATTTTATATGACATAAAATATGCTAGACTTTCTATGGAAATATTTTATCTTGAAAATATTTGTAATATTGCTTACTAGTACAGTGAAAACATGTGTATTAAATTGTTTGAGTTCAAGAGTAATTTTTTAATAATTTGATTTTGACATTATTTCCATTCTTTTTTTATAAAAAAAGTATACTGTGATTTAATCATAAATATTTATTTATCATACCACATTAAATCTTTAAGATTTTAATCAATATAATTATTTGTTTCTTTTAGGAGCAATTTTCTAATCTTCAAAAGTCATCAGAATTTGATCAATTGAAAATAAATCTTCAACAGCAATTATTAGAAGAATTACAGAAAAACAAGGAGTTAGAAACAAAATTAAAGGACAATGAATATAATTTAGAAATTATAAATGCAGATAATTTTGCATTGAAGGAACAATTAGAATTAATAACCAAAGAAAAGGTTTGAATATGAACATAGATAATATAATAGTCTTTTATAATTGGAGTTTTATAGTATTTTTATTCTAGACTTATATTAAAATTAGAATAATTTTCTGTGTATATAATTCACATTGATAAGAAAAATAGGGAAAAAGAAAGAATTGCTCAAGTAAATAGAAGGCATGTCAGAAACTAATAAACTAATTCTCTACTGTACTGTAGAGTATTTGTTAATTATAATCAATTAAAAAATAGTAGCTATTAATGCAATATAAAACCTTTATGAACAATAATTATTTTACAAAACTTCTAAAGCCCGGTTTTACAATGTCCCATTAAAGTTTCTGTTAGCTTTAACCACTAGTTATCTATTTTATAATTATTAGATAAATGCTAACTGGTAGTTTAATGTCAGTAACTATCAATTAGCATTTATCTAACAATTGTAAAACAGATAACAGGTGGTAAAGCTAATAGGAACTTTAACAGGACATTGTAAAACAAAGTCTAAGCAAATTATTTAAGTTATATATTTTACTGATGAAAGTTATTCTTTGAGGTGTTTTGTAAAATTATTGTTCATGAAAGTTTTATATTACATTAAATAATTATTATATTGTAATTGATTAATAATTAACAAATACTATACAGTATTACATTTATTAGTTTCTAACATGCCATCCATTTACTTGAGCAATTCCTCCTTTTTTCCTATTTTTTTTTTTTTTTTTTAATCAATGGAACTATATACACAGAAAATTATTCTAATTTTAATGTAAGTCTAGAATAAAAATATTATAAAAGTCCAATTATAATTCAACTAATCCATACTTAACCCTAACTGCTTTCTGATACTGTTTAAGACAAGTCAATACTTAAGCACTACTTAGCAGTACAGTTCAACAAAAACGTTTATTCTCCGCTTATAATTCAACTTCATTTACAAAGTTTATTAAAAATATTAGTAGCACAAAAAATAAAAAGCACCTCAAATTTCAACTTTTAAAATTAAAATTGATAGAGAATAGAAAATAATAATTACTCTATTATAGCAGTGTTTAACTTTCATGAACAATAATTATTATATTTTAATTTTATGAAACTTCTAAGCAAATCATGTACACAGATGTTTGCAATAGAAATTCAATACAAATATCCATATAACGGATACATCTTGTTTATGGTTTTGACATGATAAGCAACTAATAGAGTTATAATATATTTTTTTGTGTGATTACTGTTTAATTTTATACATAGACCTATTATAAAATACTGTTTTAAATTATAATTGACATTTATTAAAAGCTGTTTAATTTTTTTAAAGAAGTTAATGCAATTAAATTTTCCTAAATAGTAAACTTAAACTTTGTAAATAATATACAGTATAGAATTTCCATTGTTTATTAAATGTTAAAATAATGTACAGCTAATGCATTATTTTAATTTTAAATAGCATGAAATATTTTTTCATATTTTTGTTCAATATATGATTTATAATAATAATAATAATAATAATAATAATAATAATAATTTGATGAATGGAATTGCTATATAATATATGATATGATATTATATATACAGGGTGTCCCAAAAAAATGTATTCACATGTTCATAGTCTGTAACTCATTAAAATTTTATTCTTTTGAGGTATAACTAATTTGAAATAATGGCTGAAACACAAGTAAGCTTTGAAGAAAGGAAATTTATCCTAAAATGTTACTGGAAGTGTGAGAACAAATGAAATGCAAAGACAATTGAAGATGTGTATACATTTTTTTGGGACACCCTGTATGTGTATATATATATATGAGGCATTGTTTTTGAAAGTGATATAAGTCCATTTTTTCATAAATTGAGATACTTAAGAATTTGTGTTTGAATCAACTTAAAAATATTGGCAAACATTAATCAATTCAGGTAATGTTTTTAAAACTATAAACTTATTAAATTTTATTTTGCAATAATAATTAATAAAATTATTAAAGAAAATAAACAATATTTTAGCTACAGATGAACTTATACCTCTTTCAACAATAACAAATTATGAAAAATATAAACAATAGCAATTTTAAATTTATATTATAATTAAAGTTGGCTTTTCTGAAATGTATTTTTTAATGTAAAAAATAATAATTAAAATGAAGACATGTAATACCCCGTTCGCACTACCTTAAGTTAAGAACATTTAAGTTAAACTCGTTTAAGGTAAAGACGTTTGTTATAGG
>WUQG02041116.1:0-10663 GCA_011317285.2 Androctonus mauritanicus | reverse complement strand
TATTTTTATATAGTTAATTTATATATTTATTTCTTTTCTTTTTCAGATGTACAGAATAGAAATAAATGTTTTTTTTTTTTTAAATATTTGTATTGTATTGTTTTGTTGTATTGTTTGTTTATATTGTTTTGTTTTATTTAAAAAATAAATTATTTTAGTGCCAATTACGATATTTTCCGATTATTGTTTTCGATTTGAAAAATAATTCCCGTCCGGTTTCTAACATGATCACGTTTCGATATGTCCCGAATATCCTACATTTTTGTTGTCTCCATAATTCAATTAAAATAATTTCTTTAAGGTTAGGGCAGGAACTTCCTTTGCTTTGTTTAAAATTGTTAGTTTTGATTAGGTTAGCTTCTAACAATTTTATTACTTATATATCCAGCATCAGTCCAGACCCGTTCTAATTCTGTCATTTCCTATATATTTGAAATGTCATCATTGTATAATAAATAAATAAAAAATGAATCTCATTTCATTTTAACTTGTATTATCCTTTCGTTAAACCATTGTAAACGAGCCTCAATAATTGACTGACATAACGAAATTATGTTACTATATTTCTTTGAAGAAACAATAAATAAAAATATTGATATATAAAACTGAGATATATGATATAGCAAGATCATAGAAAATCATTTTGATGTAACTTTACCTAATATTTTTAAAAATGAATTATCAAACAGATATAGAAATTTTTAGGGAAGATATTCTAAAGAATAATAAGTAATGGGGGCCTTATATCTATATCAGATAGTGTTTTTAAAATTATATTAGAAGCAGAAAATCTAATTATTCATACAAATAACACCAGAAATTTAAACAAATTAAAATGTTAACCTGCCAACTGTGCTAGAATTAAAATATATCAATCTTTTTTCTAATAGACTGAACATTTTGTAAATAAAATTATAAGTTATTTCCATTTATAACAATTTATTATGGTTGCTATATATCATTTATATTTCTATTAATTAAACCATTAATTATATTATTTGAATTAGTTAAAGATGGATTATTTATCTCATTTATATTCTAAAGCATTCATTTATATTCTGTTGAAGAGTGAAATTTTCTTAATAATAATCTATCAAGACAAAAATTATATCTTAAGAAATATATAATTATTTTCATTTAAGTTAATGATAACTTTATAACTTTCGATGAATATATAAAAAATGTATAGAAATCGTATTTGGATTTAAACTTATATGTTCTAACATTTTACAGTTCTTTCTCTTTTATATTTTTAATAAAATCATAAAAGGTAAAGTTTCTGAATGGATATAAATATTACTTTAGAAAATGTAATTTCAAATATGGCTATTTTCAAATGAATTTTAATAATAGTTGCTTAATTTATAATCGCATTTTATTTTGAATTTTCCTGCTAGATTTCTGTTTAAATTAAAATTGATTTGTTTAAATTAAGAGATATCTGTAATAACTTTTTAGAAAATTTTCTCAAACTTGTTTTGAAATTAATACTTAATTATTTTCAAATTTTAGGAGGAGCTGATTGGCAAGATGTTGTTGAAAAAGAATGTGACTTTACTTCAAACTCAGGTAAAATTTATTGAATTATCATTTATTTATTTTAAAGAAAATTAGTCCTATTTAAGACAATTGAAAGAAGAATAAAATATAAAAAGTAAAATATTAAGTTCTTTTTTTCAAGAAGATAAACATCGTTATTTTTAATTTATTCTTAAAACTAAAAAAACAGATAGTTAAGAACTTATTTCTGATTGGTCTTATACAGTAAGACTCAACTTATGACATTCAATTTGTGATATTCTGATTTTACAATGGCTCTTACGATATTCCAAAATTAGCTATTTTCATAGCATATATTCTATAAATACTTTTTTGTTTTATTAAAAATGAAGTAAAGCAATTGCTTACCAACTTGGGGATACAGATTCAATTCTAAATGATTTTACACCTTGAAGCCTGAGTTCAATTCCAGATCATTTTATAATCTTGAAGACCCAGGATCAAATCTGGATGATTATACCATCTTAAAGGATTCAGTATTCCATTGTCTATTGTTATTAAAATTATCATCGTTATGGATCAATTTACAGTTTTTTCAATTTACATGGGATTATCAAAACATAACCCTATTTTAAGTTGAGGAGTACTTGTATTTATAATATTTTGACTAAATTTGACTTTTGTTAAATTTTAAAAAAATATTTTCTAGTTATTAGATAAAATAGATTCATTATATAAAAATTACTACCACATTGTTCATACATATGTCAGTTATAAAATATAAATTTGAATTGAATAAATAAAATTTTCTATAATATAGGCATCTACAATGAATTCCAAAATGTCAAAAAATAAATATATTCTTTTAAAGAAATATTTTCAAGTACTAAATAATCATTCTCTGCTCAAACTCTTAAAAATACAAATTCTAAAATATTATATATTTTAAGAATATCAGATACTATTTACTACAATACTTAATTTTTGAATTTAAAATGACTTGATATAATGTATTTATAGATTTATTACTTGGTGATTATTTATTTAATAAAACAATATTTAATTATGATATCATTTTGTAAAACATAAAGATGCTTTATTCATGTAAACAAGTCTGTCTTTATGTGCTATTCCCACAATTTCAGAATTTCTGTTAATGCATTGTCATTAGCAGAAAATAAATCTTAGTTTCATCTTTCCATCTCTATTCTTTTTGATATCTTTACTTGCTCTCCATTATTACAAAGTTTGACTATTTCCACTTCTCCTCAATTTACAAATATATCATATTCAATGGCTCTCTTTGATAACATAGTAGCTAAACTCCAGTGGTGATAATATGTTGATACAACTGGTGTTTAGCTACTAATATGAGATTACTCTTTAAAATGAAGTCTCATATTAAGCCTGTTTTCCCTATATATTCTTCTTGCCTGTGAAAATTGTTATAATATATGGAAACTCTGTATACAACTGATTTTATTTTTTTGTTTATATGCATCTTTTCCATTATGCAGCACTGCAAAAACTGTTTTGATTTTCATTTAGGCTAATTTGCAATTGTTTCAAACAGCAATTAGACTTTTCTATTCTTAAAGCATAAACATAAATTGCTAAACCCTATAAATTTATAAAGGAATAAGGACAGCACTAATTGCAGAATGGGGAAAAATCTTTATAATTTCCGTTTTTTACAACAAACGAACGTTTTTGGCTATTTGCCATCTTCAGGTTTGTTTCAGAAAAATGAACTTGAAGATGGCGAATAGCCAAAAACATTTGTTTCTTGTAAAAAATGGAAATTATAAAGATTTTTTCCCCATACTGCAATTAGTACTGTCGTTATTCCTTTATAAACTCTCTATTCTATTTGCTGATTGAAACAATGTACTTCATATAACTTGCTTTTTATAACATTATTGCTCAATTTGACTCTCTAATATTCTCAGGTCTTAAGTTAATGTACTTCCATTCAATTTTATGATAAATATTCATAATAAAATAAAGTATGTTTTTAAATCTGCATAATAATTTAAAATTCTTGCACTCTAGTTCTTTTTCTTTAGTGCATAAAAATCTTTTTTAAATATCAATTGAGGCATTGCGATATGAAAGGCAAACTCAACATTGGGACAAAAAAATTTTTTCCCCTATTCTGCTCCCATGACGCCACAGAATACCCTGGTAGATTTTTTGTTAAGTTTGGCCTTCCTAACCATATAAAAGCATGGTTTGAAAAATAGCAGCCATTGATTAAGTTATGGATACAAAAGGCGAACTCAATATCCTGCACCATGTGATCTTGCATCTCGCCCTCTGCATTGTTTGTATGATGCAATCTGTCAGTTCTAGTTGTAACTCATAATACTTATTCAATAGGGCAGTAATCTGTAGCAAATAACAATTTTATTTAAATTATGGATGGTGTACAAGTGCCAGGATATTCATGAAAATGCACAAAATGCCTGGAAACATGGAAGAAGGTTGAGGCAAAGAAAAAATGCAATTCTGGCAAAGAATAAGTCTCTTGCCAGACAAAAAAGTTGGTACCGGCTCACCAAATAGGCGAGCCATGTCGCTATGGCTGTTTTGATCTTGTGAAATCACTAGCCACATCATTCACTAGTTATCAGACATTGACAACAGCATAAAAAAAGTGCTTATGTTTAGCGACAACTGTTTTGGACAGAATAAGAATCTGAATCTCATTTTGGTCAATTTGTTATTAATTCATTAGGGTAAATATGATGTGATACAACACTGCTTTGTGAGTCTCGGCCATTTCTATCTTCCTTGTGACCAGGATTTTGCTCACATAAAAAAAAGTGGCACAGCATGCCGACATCTATTCCAAAGACTATTACACTCATTTTATCGAAAAATGTCATAAGAAAACACCATTTATGGTAGTACAGATTATTCAAGATTTTGTTTTGAACTACACATTTCTTCAAAAACTTGTAACAAAAACTCAGCTACATAAAGCCAAATTTAGAGAGAGAAACATTTTCGAGTTTTCCAAAGATTACAAACAAGGATTTTATATTCATAGAAATCATATTGGAACTGTTCCTTTTTTTTTTGTTGTGAAACTTCAAAAAGGAAAAATCTGCTTCCTACGACACAATGAAGCTTAATCTGGCCAATATACAGTTAACTAGGCTTTATGATTTTCCTGTATCCTTGCCCCCTGCAAAATTGAAGGATGTCTAAGATGTGCTGCCATATGTTCCATTACTGTGGTTAACATACTTTAAAAACATACTGGATAATTAACCATAGACTAGTTCCAAGCCAAATGAGGGTGATGGAGAGGCAGAAGACACTGATGATGATCAAATGGAATATTGTGAGTATTGAATAAACTATTTTTCTCAATGATTGCTTCAAAGTTTATTTTTGTATTAACTCTCTGGCAGTTTCTGGCTTTGATAGTTTTTTTCCTAATTATTCAAAGTTTGTGTGACTTTCTGCCAGACTATAAAGAAACATTTTTAGAATTTCTGTAACTTCATAATAAAATGACAAAAACTATTCATTTTATAGATATATTATTAAATTGTTTCTACAATACTAATAAAAAAAGAGCATAAGAATTAACAGCTTCTATAACTGCTTCTATTATACTGCTTATTCACACTTTTAACAAAAGCTATAAAGAGTCCAACACATCGCAGTTCTGACAAAACATATTTAATACCATAAACGTTTTCAGCAATACAATTTACTTCTCATCTTCAGGCTTCAAACAAAAACAAAATGATCCATACTTGTTTTTGTTTGAAGTAACAAAATGATAACAGTTTTGTAAATTTAAAATTTATCATGTTTTGCCTGAGGATGATGTACTTTACATCGAAAACGTTTGCATTAAATCTTTTTTTAGAAGTTCTGAGTTACGTCTGCTATATAGTGCTTATTTTGTTTGGTTCTTAATGAAAATTATCAGAGTACAAATAAAGCAGTTCAAACAGTTTGAGATTCTTTGAATTAGAATGAGAGTAAAATCAAGTTTTATATATTTTCTATATATTTATTAGTATAATTTACTGATAATTTTCTGTTCTTGGTTTTTAAGAATCTCTACAAAAGAAATATTTATACAACAGAATATTTAAATAATAGAAGAACTGAGTGATATATGATAGAGTATTTAGTACCATTATCTTTATAATTTAGTTTTTATTAGTTTGAATATTAATGTAAAATAATGGCATAAATAATTATGATATATTGATATAATTTAAATTTCAGCAAATAATATAATTCTACAAAAAAATTAAATATTTCAAACTTCATGGTTTTCTTACAACAAATTTTTAATGAAATATAATTAAAAATTCAAGTTTTCATCATGTATTAGAAAGAGATAAATCTTCAGCTCTTTAACAAATATTCCTTCTAGCATCTTAAAAGACTATATCATATAAGCTATATTCCTGTTTTAGATTTTTCAAAAGACTATTCAATTTGTAATAATTAATCAAACTCCATTTTGTGATAGTTCAATGAGCCATATATTAAAAATTGGAATAATTTTAATTTATATAACAAGCATAAAATTACTAGAAAGAAAAATTGTGTTCTCATCATAAACAACAAAAATTTACTAAAAGACCTATATACCAGATCTAAGCCATTACAAAGTTTTGGTGTGATGTTGTAAATTATGTATCTCTATTGGCAAATCTAATACTGTTATCATTATAATAAATGATAACACAGCCAGAAATAATAATGCAATATTTTTTATGTCCAATTGCCTAATTAACAACTAAGATTTTGCATGTAGTTCTTTTGCTAAACCTTATTTATTGTCTTATTTCTGCTATGCTGCTCTCATGGTGTGACAAATAAATTAAAACTATTTGAAGTGATTTTAATATCATTTCAAATGGTTTTAATCCAGATTGTTTTAATTTTACAAATTTTAAACAGTATGAAATCTATATTATTTGAAAGACATCAATCAACAGGATAAAATTTACAAAAAGATCATTGTTGAATTACTGCCATTTTCAAGATGTATAATTTCATAGATTGCTAAAATAATCATTCATTTCTATAGTAGTGGTATCCAAAATATGGTGAGTCTATTCCTAGTATATAAATTTTCAAGGGTAGGCATTTCTTGTTCATCATAATATATAGTTTGTAAATAACAGCACTAAACAGCAGTTAAAAATAATAACTAAAACTTTTTTTTAATGGAATGTTTTTGATTGATATACAACCATCTTCTGAAGATGGTTGTATACCAACTGAAAACATTCCATTAAAAAAAGTTTGTTAGTTATTATTTTTAACTGCTGTTTAGTGCTGTTATTTACAAACTATATTATTAGTAGCAGTTTAATTAAAATAGTTGTTTATATCATAATATATGTTTACTGTATAGGAAGTATATTATTTCTTTTACTGAAAGGAGTGCTTATTTGCTTTACTCATAAAGAGATGTACAATTAAAAAATTTGGAAACTGTTATCTTAGAGCACAATTTTTTACCTATGGTTTATGGTTCCCTGGGAATCCAAAATGTCTTTGCAGGAGGTTTGAAATGATTTACAAAAATTAAAAAACTTTTCTAATAGAATTTTTTTTACATCTAAGAAATATAGAATCTGATTTTAAATTCAACTCTCAGAAATAAAACCAAACATTGAAAAACTGATATGAAGCATCAACCTTATAATTAAAATTTCAATTTTTCTATTTTTTTTTGTATATTTGTAATTATTTATAATTACATAATTATTAACATATGTAATTATAAATAATTACATATATTACTTCATAATTTGTGTATTTGATTGTGATATATTTTTTGTATACTGTTTTAAGATTTTAAAATTTAAATCATAGAAATTAATAATCTAGATGTCTTAGGTATGGTTCTTAAAATCTTAAGACATTAGAGATCCATAGCTTTCAATAGTGATTCAGTGGAAATCTGCAGAAGTCAAAAGATCATTTAGAACTGCTCTCTAGTTAAAGATTCAAAACTAATACTATATGATGAAAATGTGTCACTAGCAATTTCAATGTGTTCAAGATTAATACAAAGTGCATTTTTGAAACAATATACTTTTGACTGTTAATTTATTATATAAAGTACAAAAATAATATATAAAGTAAAATGGAGAAAATATACTTTTGAATGCTAATCTTTACATCAACTTTTATTACTTTATTAAAATAATAAAAGTTTATGAAAAGGGCCAACTTTTGAATAGTAGTGTTTTTTGTGTGCTCTCTTTTTTTTATTTTGGCCAGGATTTTACTTTAAATGATATAATTCATTCATTGGGTTAGATTTTATATTTTACTATTTATAACATTTATTGATTCTGTTAATGGCTGAGATATAATTGCAAATGTTAACAAAAACCTGATTATTTCTATCAGAGCATTTCTGTTCAACTTGAACATAATGTTAATTTTATGCATGAGTGGGCAGGCAGCATTCAGAATAAAATCTTGCCGATAAAGGAAAGTTTTACCGAGCTTACAATTATCTAACAATCTATACAATTTTTGAAGAGATCTTTATTTGAAGGATACTAGTTTCATACTAATATAAAATAAAATATTTTTATACATATCAAATGTGATTCTTTTTAGAAATAATCAGTTAAATTAATTGCAAGTGCTATACAAAGGACAATGGCCTAGAATATTCTGTCATTAGTTAGGCTTACCTTTGCTGCCTGCACATTTTCCGATTGCACCTTCTTACCACTTTCCCTGTTTGTATTTTGGCCTAAAATTCAGACATAAGTTAGCTAATATCGAAAATTTTAAATCTATAATAAAAAAATATTATTTAACATTACATACTTAATACTAAAACCGGAGAACCACCAAACCCGATCATTTTCTATACCACGAGTTTCACGTTTTATGGTACAGTGACACCTAATGTTTGGTTTATGCTTTATTAAAACTTTAATAAATTTAAGTTCATTTTTAATATTTAAAAATATTATTTTATATGTTAATATTTTTATTATAATAAAAATTCTTAAGATAATTTGGATTATTTTTGTCAGTATATTTAAATACTTACGATTAATCATAATTTTTAAATCAAAAATAAAATCATAAATTCTACAGATAATAGCTAAGAAACTTAAAATTAAAAAATATTAATACATTAATTAATTAGCTACCCGACGGCCGAGTGGTAATGCTGTCGGCATGCCACGCAGGAGGACCCGGGTTCGCGTCCCGGGTCTGAAAAATTTTTTCGGGATGCTGGGCCCGGCCCGGCAATCCCGTCCTTCACCATCCGGCCCCTCTCTATAGGTATGGGTGCAACCCATGGTTGGAACTGGCACCGCTCCTTAGTAATCTTCCTGATGGGAAAGGGGCGTAAAATATGCAAAATAAATTAATATATTAATTAATAGCATAAAAAAAATAAAACATTCTGCCTTATGATATCTTATAATGAGATTTAGATGATATATGCCACATTTCTATCATGAGGATGAAAAATTGATTCAGTTCATGCATTCAGCACAGAGTCTATGCATAAACAAACATATGCTGTTGTTTAGGGATGCCGAACAAAATGAGGCATTTAACGTTCCATAAATCATTAAATTTGTTATTTTTTTAATTATATATTATTAAATTGAAATTCGAGAAATAAATAAGAACACACTGAAATCAGTTTCACTATACGCATCCCTAGATATCATTATGATACTAAACTGGCACAGCAACAGCCATGTTTTTTATACTAAGCGCATGCATTATCTTATTGGGATTTGGACCTGGCTCATTTATTTATGATTTTAAACTCTATGATCGATTTCTTTATAATCAGCTTGTCGGATTTGCCGCGCAGAATATGCTGTACTTTTAACCTAGAAAATCCTAATACAGTTCTGGGCTCGGCTTGTTGAATCATATCTTTCATCTGTTAATCGAACTCACTATAGATATGGATGGTCATTGTAGGTGCCAAAATGCTTTTTATTTTTAAACTATTAATCTAATTACGCCATCGAATCACACAATATATTTTGGTGCAGCCACTTCAGAGCTCTAACAAGTTGGCCAATATCCGTGATGGAGTCAACTGGAAGGATGAAAATAAGATACAACGGACAAGCCGGATAGTTCCTGAAAAACTAAAGTTGTATGACTTAGAATTGAAGATAGTAAGCGAATGCATTATTATGGGTCATTCACCGACGGCACAGAAATGCCCCAATACTTAGAATCTAATAGAATAGAAAATAGTGTAAAGTTCTATAGGGGATCATTTTTGTCAACAGATGATACCACTTTCCATTCTAGAAGAATACTAAATGACAAGGCGAAACAAGTCCTTTCAGAAGTTGCCAATCCCTGCAGTGGAGTCAGCCGGATTGTGATCTACGGGTTGGGCCCTCTATAAAAGATCAACGCATTGATAAGCTTTAAAATGGATCCTCAATATATTTCATGTTGATTCAGTGACATAAACTTGATAGGCCGGATTGGTAGCGTGGAAGTTTTCAGTTTTCCATGTATAGAAGTTGATTTTATTCCGGCTGGAGAATCTGAAAAAGTTTTTAAATTTTCGGAGATTTGGGATCTGGTTATCATTTCCGCTCTGGAACTCGCTTGACTCTTCCACAGGATTGAGTAGCTTGTGGCAAGAGTCTATTTTCGCCATTCCGGTTAATATCAATTATATATCACTGTGGTATCCGTGATGATATCAATATCAATAGATTATATTAGGAACTGGAGTCATCTGTCGATAAAAAATTCAATTAGTTTAACCTTGTTATTGTTTTATTACAACAACAATGGTGATTCATCTACAGATATTTTGTATTCATTGCATAATTATATATAAATTTCATCTAAATTATAAGAAATTTGTTTTGGGAATTAACAAAAAAGTCGCAACATGAATATATGATTGAAGTAAGATAAACGACAAAAATTCTCGTTTAGCTACGGAATTAAATACAAATATCCTTGCGTCTAGCTGATATATACTGGATTACTTATAAAATTATTCAATGCCGGATGATTGAAATTCCATTAAGCTTCAAACCGAGGTCAATTACATTAGCTAGGGCCGCATTTACCATAAGGCGCATTAGGCGCAAGCTGGGACCTCACTCTCTATAGGGCCACATTTTAAAACCTTGCTCCTCAC
>WUQG02041105.1:0-10663 GCA_011317285.2 Androctonus mauritanicus | reverse complement strand
AAATGACCATCGATAGAACGCTTTCGTTTTGAGCGAAGAAAACGTATTTTTCAGTATCAGAAGTAAAACAGAAATTTTTTTGTTTATTACATGGTCATTCTTTTATATACCAAGATTTGTACAAATGTTTTATGTAAATCGAATCGTTGATTATCGTAGTTTTATGCGGTCGAACTGATTTTATCGTCTTAGTTTCATTTTTTTTGAAAAACTGTATCATCTGTTAGGCAACGGTGGGAGAGTTAAGCCACTGGAGATGGGGAAAAAGGATCATCGGTGGATCGACTCTCCCCACTGTCGCTCGGCAGGAGCCCGATACTTTTATTATTAACTTTATTTTAATTTTTAGGAAGAGATGCCAGAACTTTTTGGTCCCGAATGTACGGACAACTGGCGGAGCTATGCCAGGCATTCGCTTCGTATTTTATTATTATTTTTGATTTGACAGGTTTTTCTTTCTATCTGTAATTTCAATCATCATCATCAAACCCTTTTCCCTTTAATAAAGGAGTCGGGATGGGCTATTCTAGTCTTCCACTCTCTCCTATTCCTGGCCAAATCCTCACTAATTCTCGACTCCTTTAAATCGGTCCTAACTGCTAATACCCGACACTTCTTTGGACCGCCTCTACCTCCATTTTTTCCCGAGTCGATATTTAAGTTCTTACTACTTAATAAATGACTGATCTCTAAATAATCGATCTCATTCGTGTTTTATCGAATGTTCCTTTTTTGCTATTTTTTTTAAAAACCTCAATTAAAATATGGCCCGTAACTATTCTCGTGTGTAAACGTTGCGACTTCTCGATATAAGGTAAAGAAAATTTATATATATTTCATTTGTTCCCCAGTTACTAGGACACGGTCAAATCTCCCATTCTCTGGAGAGAGACGAGCCAAATCTCATTTTTTTTAAATAATAGTTTTGCGCTTATATTTATTAAGGTGATATTTAATTTTACGCGCTGGTCTGGGAAATTTTAGGCTGTATTATTTTCTATATTATTTTTCTTTATAAAAAATATTAGGACGCTTTCGAAAACACCAAACGTTATGTTACTTTCCACGGATATGGCTTCTTTTCTGGCCAGGTGGAAAATTAGCTCCGGAAATACTTATTACGTCACGTTTTCCACGGTGTTTTAAAGATCAATTTCCAGATGGTAGATAAATAAAAATTTTATAAAAGTAATAGGTTAATTTTCCTGGGAAATTTCTTAATATTTTAATAATTACGGTAAATAAAAAGAACAACAATAAGGCAATGATCGAAATAATACGTCTACCGATAAAAGTAGGAAAGAATAAATGATGAAAAAATTTCTGCTTAAAATCAAAGATAACCAAAAAGTGGATCACCGTCCTTTTCCACTACACGGATATTGTTCCGACGGACAGCTGCCGAGAGTCCAACAATGGATAAAGAAGGTCGACCTTAATTCCAGAGACAGCGAAAATAGGTAACTTAGGCCGAATACAAAAACCATATTCCACCCAAATTTAGTGGAGCGAAAATCGAAAACGCACCACTTTTTTTTATTTATTTCCTTTTAATACTCCTACCTGTACTACCGCCCAGAAATTGTGTACTTCTTGGATTTACTATATACGATGGAATTTATTTATTCCCACCAGCCTAGGCGGGAATCCCCACTCTCGCTATTAAGAAGGCGATTATTATTTTTAAATAATCGTGGTCTTAATAAAATAAGGTATAAAAATTAATATGGAAAAGTCAATCCCATCAAAAAGCATTTCAAATGTAAAAAATGTAGCCAAGTCTCGTGCCTCTTTATCCGTAAAAAGTTGAGATATCACGAGAGCCAAGTCTAGCGCCCTTATTCACTCTGACACTTTTATTCACAAATCACTCCGAGTCATTGTATCTTTAACTAAAGAACATTTTGTGACTCGGCAATTAAGCGGCATAAGGAAGTTACAACTCAGCCTTACAACTTTACAATGTTATGTAAAATATTAAATATACTTCATAAATACATACATGTTTAGTTCCTATATAAATACTATATTATCTTACGCAATAGTTTACTAATAAACGTGAATATTAAAATGTAAGCAATAGCCATCACATTCTCGTGCTGCGTAATTGCCAAGTCACAAAATGTTCTTTAACTAAAGATACAATGACTCGGAGTGATTTGTGAATAAAAGTGTCAGAGTAAATAAGGGCGCTAGACTTGGCTCTCATGATATCTCACAACTTTTTACGGATAAAGAGGCACGAGACATGGCTACATTTTTTACATTTGAAATGTTTTTTGATGGGATATATTTATTCCTTACTATATTATTAATTAATACCAGTTCAAAAGATTATAATTATATTTGGCATAGATAGGCTACTATCGACTGTATACGGGTCGATTCACGCATGCCAGTGACGTTCAGTTCAGTATCCGTTCAATATCAGTGTCATCAATAACGTATCATTGACGTCTATTCATACATATCCGTGCAGATTGATCAGTTTGTAGTCAGTGTTTTTGAGATGGCTCAGCTTACCGACCAGGAGTTAGCTACGATTGCTATAATTTTAGATGAAGAAGAAACAAATGAAGCTAAAACACGAAAGTGGGTACAAGTTGTACAATTAATATTGTAAAGTACTTACCATCTGCTTTCATTACCTTCCATATTTCATTGCAAACATTTAGTTTCAGAGTATTGTCCATATACATTGGATGAGATAAATCATATAATATGTTATGTTAACAACCAATTCCACAATTGTTCGTCATTCATTTCCGTAGCAGGCATTTCTTTCCTCACAACACGTCCATGAAAAGTAAAAATATCGTTGGCGACATATAGCACTTTCACGGTAGTGACACTGAAAGCAAAAGTACGGCACTGTGCCCCGACTTGTCTGAACATGAACATCGGAAAACAAAGAAACGACAATTTAGATCACTTGACCCTGACGAAAGTTGTCGGAACTGACCAAATACGTCACTAACATGTGTGAATCGATCTAAAGCTAAAAGATCAAATTTAATAATTTTTAAACGAGATTGATGCATACCAAAAAATTAATATGCTCATACATATATTCTCGTTTTATGGAATATGCATATTTTCGCGATATCGATTATCAGTATTGTATTTTTATTAATTATGAAATTATATTTGCTTGATCATCAAATTAAGATTCCAAGCAATTGTTTCAGAAGGAACTAAAATTGTCTACTTTCCGAAGATACCAATTTTTTTCGTTTATTTAGCATTTGGAATCCATTGTTTTTGTGTGTACTAGTATAGATTTCACGTGAAGTCATCATCTCTGTGATGTGACGTCATAAAAACTACCAAATTATTAAATTTCATCATTTTGGATGATGAAATTTAATAATTTGGTAGTTTTTAGAAATAATTTTAAAAATTCGTAATATTTAAATTTCACAAAATATATAAAAATATAATAAATTATTTTTATTATCTTGTTTAAAATTTCGTATCATATGATAATTCTGAAAATAAAATATTGAAATACTTATTTCAAACTTAAAATGTAAACATAATGAATGACTTCTAAGCATTTATTTTCACATACATGGATGGAAAAAATTTTTAAAGTTTTCAACAGGAGCACCAACAACCAAAATTTTAGAAGCACTCTGCCTTTGACAATCACTTCCACTACTGGTTTACATTACATGATCATTCTTTTCCAGTAACTCAATGATCACAGTCTGTAACTTGCTATGTTAAAAAATACTTCAATACAATACAGAGGACATCTGATGAGAGTTACATAAGATTTAATATTCAATTTAGACACTTAACACTGTCATCACATTTCGATTATTAATATATACAGTGTGCTCCAGAATAAACGCCCACTCTTAATATCTCGGCTTCTACTCGATAGAAAAATATTCATTGGGGTTTTATTTTAAAGTTTATCATCTACGCTATCAAACAGTGGGATTTAATTGAATCGAAAATCCATCTAAGTTCACTAAAAAATATAAAATGTATATTTTCTCACTTATTTCGAATGATGATACCCTAAAAATCTTATCTGGTTCCGTATTTAATAATACATGAACTAATACGTGTATTGTTAGATGCATGAATTGATTGTTAAACTTCAGTTCGGGATAGTTCAAATTCTACGCATCGTAGATAATTGATTCAAGTATTGTTACATCCGAAACTAGATAAGACTTTTAGTGATACACAAAAAGTACTAGAGTATCATTTGAAATAAGTGAGAAAATATACGTCTTTTATTTTTTAACGAACTTGAATGGATCTTCGATTCAATTTAATCCCATTGTTAGAAAGCGCAGATGATAAGCTTTAAAATAAGTCTTGAATGAGCTTTTATTATTCGCTAGAAACCGAAATAATGGTTGTGTTCATATTAAATCAGGCAACGATCAGGTTAAAATGCTTGCGCGTGACTCAGTCACAATCGAAATTATTTTACCGAACGATATCGGCTATTTAAGTTAGAGTGCTATATCATAGGAATATGCAAAACACTAGTAGAATACAGCTAACATCGGCTATAATGATCGCGTGAACAGAACATGGGAGAAACAAAATTGCTGGAAAGCTGAGTCTTCGTTGTCGTGACTCACTTGTCAGGGTTGCAATCATGCTGAATCGAACGGCACTGATTATTTTAAGGAACGGTCCATTACAAAGGAATAATGGATTAATTCACTATTTGCTTTAGATGTATCAATTATAAAAAATATTCTTAAATATTTTATAAAATAAATATTTTTCAAAGACTACTGTACTTTCATAATTATTTCTCCTATGATGAGGATGTTACAAATCTCTACAGCAGTGATTTACCGGAGTTCCTCGGAACAATGATGTTAATGCGAACTTCACACAAAGGGTTCGGCGAAATTATGAAATATATGGTAACATAAGTTTTAATAAAGCATATTCAAAAAACCGCATGCATATTTTTATTGTTAGTTTAATATTGTATAACCTTAAATAAAGATTATTAATTTTGGTGTTCCACGAAAATTTTTTATAATTAAAAGTGTTTTGCGACTCCGAAATAGTTAAAAACCATTGCTCTACAGTTTTTGTTCAAATAAAGTAAAATCTCTTTAATCTAAACTACTCCAGACTAAAAATCTGGACGTCGAATTATAATAAAATTTTAAGAAAAGGTTTAATCTAAATTCATTTAAAATATCTACATTTGACACATTTTGTTTTACTGCCGAAAGAATACGTATCTCTCGGAGGATATGGCAGTTTTTCTGATATGATCGGTGGATCCAAGTTGAACCGATTGAGTAGATTGCCCAGGACGGTTGATCACTTCATTTGGAGGTACCTGACACAGTTCCAGCCTCGAGAAGTCCTGCTCGGTGCTGGACTTTTTTACTCTTAATTTCAGACACACAGTTTAAAGTTGTATGTTTCTGGAGGCTGAAGGCTGGAAACGCTCCATCTCGATGGTCAAGATATTTTCGCCAATTTTGAATGTCTGAGGAATATCTCCGGATTTATCTTTTCCTGCAATGAATTTCCTGGCTCGAAACTTTTTATTATATCGGTATTTGTAACTGTGGTCGAATTTTTATCCTTTTCCGAAGTTTAATGTTTTTAATCATATCTTGTAGCATACATATCAACGATAAAAAACTATTCTCTGACGTAGTCCAGCAACAGATGCATTTCAAGAAATTTTTCAGTGAAAAAATTCGACCTTTTCTTTTCTAAATAAGTGAGAGGTAAAACCGATAACAAAAATACTTAAAAATTAAATTGCCAAAAAATATTTTACTTGTTTTGTTCAAGCATTTATAAACATGTCAACAACTTTTTTCTGTGGTTTTTCTTCATCATTTATTTGCAAAGTACGTAAAAATGTCAAAATAAATGAGAAAATTTTATAGTCGTGCAAAATAATTTGGCAGTATAGCGAATATTAAACAATAACAAAGTAATTAGGGAATTGTAATAATATATGGTAGTTGTGGTTAACATAATCATTATGTATCTAGTTTTCATGGAAAACCGAATGAACAATATATATATTTAAAACACAATGCATAAACTTAACAATTAGTTTTTATATGATTCTTCTTAACGGAATATTTTACAAAATAAATAATAATAAAGCAATTCTATTTAAAATTAATGTTTATCAATATTACTCGATTATTTTCCTTTTCGTTTAAGAGTAACTTGCAACAGTTTGGCAGAGAATCGCAATCTCTCAGTAATCATCCTTACTTCTTATATATTTCCTGCAGAACTGATATTTGACGAATTTAAGCCTTTCTAACCTAAATTATTTTCAAGTAAACAGCAATCAGAATGAGTTTTAACTGCCACTAATCAGGTTAAAGTAGTTTTGAATATTGCCAATTAGTACTGATTGAAGTGAAAAATAGACAAAAATAGTTTTGTTATAGATAAGTTTGTGAAAATATCTACTAGTCAATTCGTCTCATGACATGATTCTTAAATAAAAGTTACATTATCTGAGAATTTCTATAATCTAATATTTTTTTTATAAAAATGAGTGATTGAAAAGATAAATTTATTAATATAATGATGCAAAAATGATAAATATTCTTCATAACATTACTATACACTGATAAAGGTAATGTATAATAATTTGTTACAGTGCTCGTAGTGTGGCATAGTTTGTTACCATCCATAAACTATGCCACACTACGAGCACACTACTTTACTATTAGCATTTCGAACACTTTTTGATCTCTACTCTCCTTTTCTTCATTTTCTGCTATACTTGCCCCTCTAACGTGAAATCACAAAATTCAAGATCATCTTTCCTTCTACTTGACAATGTTTTCTCCGATTTTATGCAAAAATGAAAAAAATACATAAAATAGTAGAAATGCTGCTAGGAATTAGCTTACATTAGTATTTTGTTCCATATATTCTTTAATTTCCAAGCTAATTCTTCAAACAATCTGTATATAAACGAATTTAGACCATAGGACTAAATTCTAGGACTTCTCTATGACTTCTCTATGACTTTGAGGACTTCTCTATGACTTAGGAACTGAAATTCGGAAATGTTATACAGGGACTACTGAACTTAGAAAATAAATCTTCCAATAACTGAATATAAATGTCTTAGAGATATAGACTGATTATGTCTTACGTTTTATAACAGACGTTATCTTCGGATATGTTGATTTGTCTTTATTTTTCGAATATTCGAGCATAAACATTTTATATTTTATAAAAAATTTTAAATCTTTTATGATTTAAATTTTTTTATAAAATATAAAATGTTTATGCTCGATTATTCGAAAAAGCTAGTTTTATAAAAATATAAAACTAACCAATTTTACAGCGTGATTTCCTTCCTCCCTCCTCTACATCATTTACCGTCACAAATCTACTAACCTCTTCCTCTAACAAAGCGAAGTAGTTTACGGATGTTTCCTAAGTAAATAAACGTAATCACAATTTAAATATATCTACTAATAAAAATTATGCCATTTAGGCAATACTATATTATTTTCTAGTCGAATATTTTCTGAAATCTTTCAGGCAATTCTAGTTTAATTAAATGTAAAATGATATATACTCAGGTGTATACTCAGGAGATATATGTTTATTCAGGATATATACAAATGATTCTATACATATTTTAATATGTTACATATTGCTTATTTGAATTGATTAATTCGTTAATAATGTTATTAGCTTTCCTTTAGTTATTGTATCGCTTAATTTGAAAGATCTTCATAAACTTCAGTGATGTTCGCAACAAAGCTGTCATGATTACTGCTTTGTTTATGATATGAAACGTCTCTTAATTTTAAAAGCCCCGAAAAAACGGAATGCAAAGTATTGGCCATCTAAAAAATAAAGATATTTTTTAATTTAAATTTAATTTTTAATACAATCTTTTTCGAAAATTACCTTAATAGGAAAGTTCTTGTTTATGTAGAAGAATCCAGCCATTGTAAGCCCCAAAGGAACTTTTCCGAATCTCTTCATGAAATTTAAAATCTGAATTCACAAGTACCATTATAAGATTTTTTGTTAGTATAAAAGAAATCCATGTTAAAATAAATTAAATACCTTCAATTTCTGTTCCAGTTGCACATAGCATTCCTCAAACCTTCGGATATCTTGAAAGGTATTCGTCATCTGAAACAAAAATAAATGATTTCAATTCAAGAATTAAAATTAATAACTGGATGCAATCTATGCGAATGTTTACATTAAATGCAAAGGAACTCAGCCCAAATCCGTAGAGTATACAAACGAATGTGAGCAGAATGACTAATCCCAAATTAAGATATCGAAATGAATTTTCTATCTCTATAAACAGATACATATAATAGCAGAAGCTTGTTCCGGAAGTAATACCAAAATAAATCATAACATTAATGTAACTAAATTTATTATTGATGTGATTCACCCATTTCCATAATTCTTCATGATGCATCATGAATTTTTCGAGTTTGAAGTTGAAATTTTCATCGTCAGTTTTTATTATTGATAATTCGTTAAAAATTTGTTGGTATTCTTTTTGACCTATCCATACAAACATTAATGATAGCAATAAAATATAGCCTATTCCTCCAATAAGGAAATTAACCCATATTCCTATCTGTACATTACAGAAAAGAGCTTCTCCTTCAAATTTTTCTGTTTTTCGTATATAAGGAAACATAAAGTATGTTATCAGAATATGAACCCAAATTATAAAGCAATTAATTAAAAAGGTCATTAACAAGAAAAATTTTCTAACATTAATATTACTACTCTCTGTCATCTTTTCCCCACGAAAATCAGTACTTCTCAACGTAATTTTCAGACTGATTTTGTTATGTTTAATAAAAGTAAATGAGGAAGCATGAACAAATGCCAAAACAAACATTGCTACTTTGAATATCATAGCTCCATTTTTTAAAATCTGGTACCCTTCAATACAGGGAGCTTTCGCATTTAATCCTGGAATTAATTGCCATGATATAAAAAAGACTTCTTGCCAAAGAATGAATTCGATGAATCCAAAATAGAATTTTTTCAGTACTTTTTGAATGCGCTCGAGAGGATTCCTATTGCTATGATTGCAAGAGATGCAAGGCTCGACACCATATATAAATGCCATATTTAGGCAAGGTTGTAAGTAGCAGCACAAGCAAACTGATCCTTCCATATTGGAAATTATTTTCCTTATGGTAACGTTAAGCTTATCGATCGTACTCTTTTGAGAGTTGGTATATAAAGAATTTTAATAGCATTCGTTGCATTTTCAATATAAAAGAATATAATTCTTTATCATGTTTGTAATTCCTTGCCGATCAATTATTCAATGTCTACTTCCAATATTAGTGCTTTATTTCCAGTGTTCTAAAATTAAAATATTAATCGATATTGATCAAATGAAATGAGAAGTGATCAATATTATTAATATTTTTATCAACTTTGAGTTTGATTGATTAATGAATTTAGACGATAAAGAATTTTACCTATTTGATAATTTAATTAGTTATATATATTATTACGGAAATTCAATTAGGGCAGTTTATTTAATAAAACTGTATTGTATTAGGTTTCCAATTTTAAAATTTTCTAAATGCGTGTTTTAATATATTAGCATATTTTGTTTGCTCTTAATTAGCTAGAAAATGTTTACGATCTAATTAAAATTGAGATATGTTACTGCATTACTTGAAATGACATTCTTTCAATAATAGTTCTGTAAAAATCTGATAGTCTACTTTCTGAAAATGCACTTTATTTTGAGCTGATTAAAGATAAAGGATTAAAATATGTGTCATCGAAATCATCTTCAATGCACTAATCTCTATGTCGAATGTCTTAAAAATTTTTATTAAACAGTAACGGAATAATAGGCAGGGACAGCTCAAAATGCTATCTAGCGGTGCGCCCAGTTATGTCGCCTAAATTTAAGGGGCGTCAAAGGTGCTGGCGCATTTTGTATTTTGTTATTAATATTATGATTATTATATTAAAACACAAATACTTTTTACGCATAATTTAAACTATGAGCGGACTGGATGGCTGCCTGGCACCTCCGGTCGGAGGACAAGTATTCATGCAACAAGATAGTAAATGGTAACTAGGAGAATGCAAGATTGTATAGAGAAATGTAAATTTTGTTAAAAAAAATTGTTTCAAAGAATAGAAGTTTGGTAAAGTGCGATATTTATACGAATTTATTTATTTTTCAAAACTGAAGACTTGGGGGCGCAAGAAAAATTTTCGCTGAAAACGCGAAAAGCTCTAGAGACGCTACTGGTAATAAGAGAATAATCATTACGTTTTGTAGTTGTGGTGAGTTACTTATCGTTTATCCAGTTTTCACGGAAAATCGGATAAACAAAAAAATATATTTAAAATACAATAGGGAAAAATGTGGGAGTGGTGGGTAAAACAAAATCAGAATTATCAAAGAGAAATGTTGATATTAATCTGTTTGCATTTCACTATATCATTCACCAAGAAAACCTCTATGAGATGCCAACATAATCATTAAAATACACGCACGTAATGGAGACAGTTGTTTCGTATGTAAATTTTATTAAATCGAGATGTTTGAATCATCCCAGTTCTAGCAATTCCTGCAGGACTTGGAATCGGAATATGGAGACCTCGTTTTTCATTGTGAAGTTCGCTGGCTCAGTAAGGGCAAAATGTT
>WUQG02041094.1:0-10664 GCA_011317285.2 Androctonus mauritanicus | reverse complement strand
GTGTAGAGACAGACAACTGTCAGGTATTGACATCAATAGTGCTTTTGATCAGTAAAGAATTCGTAACACCTCCTCATACTCGCTCTCACGATTTGACTGAAAGGACCACTCTCTCTATAGGATTACCATCTCAGTATCCGGTGTCTGTCGGTCTTCAACAATTGCATACATTCTTCCTCCGCGAAAATAGAAGATTCCCCCTATGAGAAGGATTTATCATAATTTCTCCCTATAAAAATTTTCAATCCTGATAAATATAACAGCCGTGTATACAGGCACTGTGTGTTGTGTAGGCGCTGGTTGCGTGCCATCTGGCCACCGTTGCTGACAGATGTTCCCACCACACTAATAGTTTATTCATGCAGTCCACTCTTGATTTATCCCTTCTCTTTTTTTTCGGGTTTTCACTCGTGAAATCACTTTAGCAAGGCCCTAGAACTGTCTCCTCTCCTAACAGTCCAAAATTCTTACTCCACCCATCCTCTCAGGAGTTAAAGAGTTATTCTGCGTATTAGAGACAGAAATACATTAAAATATATTGCTTTTAATGTTTAGTAAACGCGTTTTTGCGGAATAAACTCAAATTTTAGAAAATATATTACATAATCATTCGAATCACATAGTTAGATGTATTTCTGTAGGCCTACGTGAGGTTCTCGAAAGAACACAAAATTGGTGAAAGAGAAGAAGTCTTGAATCGGAGGCCCGGTCGCCGATTTTTTTTTTTTATCAGAGAGGGGGCCCCATAAATATTAGGCATTTTGAAACGATGCGAGATTAAGTAATTACGTTTTTGAAGAAGGATAGCCCGCAGGTTTGCTCGCCCGCTTGGTGTTTTGGGAGAAGTGCAGGTCAATCAAGTCTTCTCCCATCAATCTCCGGACTTGTCGCTTGATAGGCCCTAATCTCGTTAAGCTGTTTAGAAGGGCAAGTTATAAAACTAAATGTTTAATTTTTAAAGGCCATTTATGCCTTCAATTGAGTAAATAAAGTAAAAATAACGACAGTAAACTTAGCAACTCCCCAGTTGTTTCTAAAGTAGCATTAGACTCGACAAAAGTTTTTACATTTGAGGGCAGAGAGAAAACAGAATCTTATGAGTAGCACGTAGATCTTGTAAGCGAATATTTTTTTTATTATTATTCTATGTGATAATGTGGAATTTTTTAATTTTCTTATCAGAGAAGCGCGGATCGTATCGCGCTTTGATAAGTTATAAATATCTATGTTGGAAACGATGTCTATCGCATGCTAATGACCCATTTGGCATGCAGATTGTGAATCAGTTAATAAATTAAGAATCGTTACATCTTTGTAGGTTTCACTTTTAACATTAACGGACTTTTCTATTTTCAAAAACAGGCAGAAAAACTCACTGAACTCTTTAACAGTTTAAAAATGTAAAAAAGTCCTCCTGAATTCTTTAAAATAAGGCAAACACTTAAAGAAAAGAAATTTTTGAATAAATTTGGAAGCTCAAAGTGTTTAAAACATGTTGTAAGTTCTGAAAATTTGTATTGATCTTGATTCTAGCAGCATGTTTGACAGCCTAACTCTCTATGGTTGTATAGAACGGATGAGCTTCTAAGAACTCTTGTTAATAGTTAAAAATAGTTATTATAGAAAGTATATTGTGTCCTGCAATGGCCGAAAAGTCATGTTAGAGTCTCCTAAGCCTCAAGGGCTGTTAAGGTAGTAAAAATTTGTTTCCAAATAAAGTTTGGAGTGAAGTTTGCACGGAAGTGTCACATAAGCACAAAGAGAAGAGTAAAAATGAAGCTGATAGAAATAATCCTTAGGGCAAATCTTAGCTACAGTTTTAATGTAGGGTAAAATCCTACACACCCTCCCCTTAACTTCTGTACTTTGCTGTCGATAATAAAAATACAATTACTGCCCATTAAAAGATCATACAGTCGAGACAGTCTGGGTTATGAGTGGTCGTAACTTGCTTTCTCCTTCGACATATCTTTGAAAGAGAACAACTTTATAAGGACCCATTGGTGGACTTTGACAGCTTTGCCTTTAGACAACGCCTAGCCCAAGCCCCCTATTTGGTGGTAAAAAAAAAAGATAAACCTTCTATCTAATGAGAATTATATTTGTCTTTGCAGTCTGGAGGGAGTGGTTGTTGCTTCTCCTCCCATCTATCTTGTTTGTCATCTCTTGTGGCACTCTAAAGTGGGCACAGAACTGGCAACCATGTAAATTTGTAACTAAATAGTTTACAACCCGATTTAATTGAGGGTCTCCAGATTTACGGGATTGCAAAGTTAATTGGAAGATGTACGGTCTCTCATGAGAAGTTGTATAAGGCTCAATGAACTGTTATGGTATGAAGACGGTTCCAGACCTTCTATGGCTAGTGTTCAGTTGTCTAAAGACTGGGCCTAGAAGACTAGTAGAATACTAAAGAGGCTAGAACTAAAAAAGCCTAAGAGAGCTAAGAAAGAATTTTGAAACTTCATAAAAAATTTAATGTTTTGAAACAAAAGTTAATAGGTGCCAAGTTTAGAAGGTATTTAAATAATTTTAGAATAAAATGGAACTTTACCGATACAAATAAGGCCTAAAATAAAATAGTTTTATCAGAAATTATGCAGACAAAGGAATCGCAATAGCAGGAAAATAAAAAAAGATTAGAAAACCTCGGTGATTTTGAAGTTTTTAATGTATAATTCCCAACTCCATTAGCAAATATTGTAGAAAATTTATAAATAAATTAAAATCAAAATTAAAAAAACCTGAAATAAAAATGGGATAAAAATCGAACTTTATAATATTCTAAAAAGGTAATTTATATCAGTTTAAAATGTGGATTCCGTTCATGAGAAGTTTTACATGGTTACTAAAGAATTCTGAACGTTAAAGTTTAAAAAATTATTATGAATAGGCCGAGATAAAGTTTTTGTGAGTAAGTTTATGTTCAACTTGGTTTATAAACACTAAAAATTTTAACAGTTTTAGGAGATTCACTTCGGTTATATACAGTAAAAGAAGTGAGCGAAAGAGAAAATTCGACCGTTAGACTGGATGACAAAAAAAGCCAAGTGAGAGTCACAAGGCAAAACAGGATGAGCGTATAAACGGACATTTAGCATCAGGGGCCTATTAGAGCTACTGAATGGATGGATTTGGTGGAGGGAGCGATATGAGTCTTACTGGCCAAGCAAGATTTACTTTTGACACGAAAAGGCTTAAAAGCAGCTATTTTCTCATCAGCGTTATCTGATGCTGCACATAGACCTCATATCAATCATATTTTATGCTAAATTGATTTAGAAGATATAATTAAATCTATCTTCGACGCCCTAGCTTTAATAATGATAGGGTTAAGCAACGTCTTCTCGCAGAGAAGGGCTCCTGAGTATTAATTGAAATCCGAGACCTCATATCTCAAATAAGTAGGACCTAGACAGCAATGCGAGCGGAGGCCAGAACGAGACCAAGGGCGAGAAGGAAAGGCAGTACTTACCCCAATCATGGAACTCGCCATATTGCCGTAGAGTTCGCCCTGGTCGGGCGAATAGTTGTTGGGAGTGCACAGCTCGCTGAGAGATCAGAAAGCACAGCAAGAGGAGTGAAGTGTCGGCTGAGAACTGACAACACAGAGGGAGGTACACGCTGCTTACACGGCTGCAGTCCAGCCCAGTCTTCCTCCGATTCGCTAGTGTGCACTAGTTAAAGCTAGCGATGGGCCGGACTGCCGATTACGGTGTCGACCCGCCTACAGCTGTGACTAATTGCAGCGTGCCTCTCCTTTGATCTGGCGCTTGTGACCAATCGCTGCTGGCCTGCCCGCCATGATTGATGGCGCGGCTGACACTGGCGACCTCTCTGTTAATTCTAAAGATCAGCCAAGAGCAACCACACCGCTCAGACCGGGGATCCATGTGGAACCCGCGGGGCACCCCTCCACTATCCACTACCAAACGTAGGGGTGGAGGATATTTTTTTCAAGTAGAAATTACAGAATTGGGCCTTAAGTCGGGGACGAGAATCGACGGCGCCCGATCGATGACGTTCAAAATTCAGGGGCTAACAAGTGGGTGGCAATTTTAGCAACAGGGTTTCTTTCCTTTCTTTTCTTCTCCGGATATGAACCGGGGCCCCAAATGGAGGTTTATCAATACCATGTCCCATTCTCATCAAGCCGAGACATACGAGGGCCGTATGAAGGCTAACAGAATGTTGGTTAGTGTAGAAACTCGGTTTTTACGTAACGGCGTGGGAGCTACTCGGCGTAGAAGCGTGTGGGAGCGCTTGATAAACGGACTGACAAGTGGAGTGTTCTTCACTTTATCTAGTGAAGCGTGGATTTACAAGCATTGGCCACACCCAGCGGAAGAATGGCCGCTCGCACAAGTGCTGTCAGCGGTGTCAGTAGCAGACAGAGTAGAATGCACTTCCACCGTCCAGTCAAGAACGACGTGTAATTGGCGGCAGCTGCCAGACTGGCGAGCGCTTGTCAAGCTGCTCTTCTCGTTTTTAAACATTTCTCGAACGAAAACTTAATAGAAAAGCTAAAAGACGACTAGCTTGAAAATTAGAAGAGGAAACTCGGTAGAAGCTCGGATGACATCGATCCTCCCAAATCCCCGGTGGAAGATCACGTGGCAGGGGCTAGTATTATACATAATTACTGGCCTAGTCTGAATTTGATCCCGGGAGTAGAAGGTCAATGATTAGGAACACATAGATGTCCGTAGAGCGGAAAAGGTCATCAAACGTTGCAAATTGGAACAAAACGCCACCTCCTGCCCTCCCCGGCCGCCCCCTAGTGACTTGTCATTTCCTGCCCACCCCATGGCGTTCGGGTCTTTTCACGTCAACAGAAAAGAAAGTCTTACAAGCCCCTTTGCTTCTATCTTGCCACCATCGGGAGTGCTCTTGTGACTTGTCCTCTGTCGCCAATAGATTTACACTTGTAATCAGCCTCTCCCCCGGTGCACTACCTTTGTATTCCCCATCTGCGGTAAGGCTTTACTTCTAAACTTTTTCAATTTTGTACTATTTTAGCCTTTGGCATGATAAGATCCTTATTTTATAATTATTTCTCTACCGTTCGTTCATCGGAATCCCCTATGCCCACGGCCAACTGCAATTTATCCGACAGGATTCTATTTTCTTTCATAAAAGATCACGATTTTTCACTTAGAAGTCTTTAATTTACAACCTCATACTGTTCAAAGAGAATCATTGCTAAATACTCGGAGCCTTAAAAATAAATCAAGAGGACATTGTTTTTCATTCTAGAATATCCAATAGGTCACGTGGTATGCTGGCGTAGAGGCCTAGAATTTCCAGCCCACTGCCCAGCCTCTACATTGAGGAGGGTGACTTTTCCAGCGAAAATTAGAAGGGGGATACCCGCCAAATTCTCTAAATTCAAGGTACTCGACACTGAGGTCACACGCATCATAAACTCATTTAAAAAGCAAACAGACATCGTTAACTGTTTGGCATCTGTCGACATCTTTACTATTTAATTCATCCAAGTGGCAATCTGTTAATTATCCCGCAGATGGCCACCATAGAGACTTTTATAGTCTCATCCAGACACCGGTGAACTTGGCCCTGGACAGAGAAACATGCGGGCTGTATTTATTGTGCAGACCAAATAGGTTTTCTACCATTTTAAAGAACCCTGACATCTTCCAAGGCCCTTTTGGCGATACGAGCACGTTTGACGTGCGCGCCCCAGGCCATTTTCTGACTTTTTGACCCTCTACCGGAGAGAGGTCGAATGATATGTGGTGCCATTTAAAAATACGTGCTGTCGGTAAAGTGGGCTATATATTTGTTTAATACAGTTCAAGGTAGGAGAGCCGTAAACTTGTAGACTCTTCCCAAGAATTCTGCTTCCGAGAAGAGGAACATTTTTCGTCAAAATCTGGAAATAAAGGGGGAGAGGAAATTTTTGGTGCCTTTTCTTTTTTTTCCCCTTAATATCTTTATCATTATCATGTACAAATAGAAGTTCAACTCAGGCATTTTCCCCCTAAGGTGAAGAGGGGGAGGTAGCTACTCCCGCACACATACACACCTGATGAGAAAATTACAGAAGAGGTGGCCCTGGGGGTTCTCTGCTCGCATCCGGGTATTCGCTGTTCTTTGTCTTTTCCCGCTTTCTTAAATAGGTGTGGAAGTGAAGGAGATAATAAGGAAATATGTTGTGTGTGTGTGTAGCCAGGATGCTGCACTCGCATTAACTGCATGGTTTGCCAGTGGGTGGAGTGTAGGGACAGTAGAAGTGCAGCAAGACAGCATCGACTCCACCCCGATCGTCTTCGGTCGGCTTTACATCTGACTGCGGCAGCTGCTAGGGTCGGAGATTCTGTGTCCTATCACGCCTCTGTCCTGACATACTGTCAATGACAGTCGAACAGGGCTTGGATAACCGTAAAAACTTGCGCCTCACTAAACAACAAACGCATAACGCGATCGAATTTTACTGTTCTGCATTTGGGTCCATTTCCAAAAATCTAGAGAGAAAGGGAAATACCAAAACCCAACAATTGTGCAGTTAAGACAGTCCGGTTAGAAGGGAAAAAAACAAGCCTCATTCGGCAGTAAAGCCAGGTTTATAAACAGAAGGATGGGACGAGTGCGGTAGAGAAAAATCGAACAAGTAGCGACATCTCCCGTCGAGTGACACCATTATGCATTCTGTAACCTTAGAAGGTCATTAACAAGACAGTTGGTACTAACAATGTGCCATATGTTGTATTCATGAGTATCAGATATCTCTCATCGGACGTAAAAGTCGACCCCATCGAGACTCCCGACCTTCCTCCGATTATTGTGCGTAAGTCAATGGAGTTTTTAATTAAGTTTTCAAAAATTTTTATATACTAGTATAGACATCGGACGACAAAAAGCTAATTCCATCATGCGTAAATAAAACGCAACACGATAACAAGTGACGTATTCAATAACAACACCTGGACGCACATCCGGTGCATATTAAACAGCGACGATAGATGGCGCTAAATGGCGGATAACCGTGACCCACGGTCTAGGAATCCCCCAACCCGTTTAATCCACCAATTAACTAGATCAAACGAAATTAGAAGCGGGACCATCTCGCATATATATATATAAGAACAGACAAACCAACTGGCTTTAGCGGAAGATTTATATTTCCCCAGTGTCCCTAGTCGACCTTTAGCAAGACGGTCACCCCGAATGATCCATAAGTATAGGGTTGTTAGCTGGAGGAGACTCGGGTTGATAACTGGGGGGACCGCAGCCTCCGCGTCTTTTGATATCAATTTCTGCAGAGACACATTATTATCTCGGCACAAGTTCCGATTTGCTGGCATTAATATCCGTTTTCGCTTTGGAATGGGACGTAAGTTGTTTAATTTTTTATGGAGAGACAAGTCCACTATAAATCTTTCAACAGCTATTATTAAGTGTGTTATTGATTCTTAATTCGCGCCTTGCTAGAGTGCAATATCGTCGCTGATTTATATCTTTCCGCCTTTTGTTTTCTCACTGTTTGGACGTTTGTTTTATGCAAAGAAATCTATCAAAAGGCTTTTCCCTTTTGGGAATCGTTTTCTCACCTCCGCTTTTTGACGTCTTTATGATGACTATCTCTCCTTTTTCCTTCCTTTCGCCTGGTATCCGATTTTTATTCGATACTCTTTAATTTTTAATTCGAATCTTCTACTTCAAGTTCGGGTTATCGGCATATCCAAGTAGAAGTTCATCTAGAATTTTTTAAGGATACCACAACTAAAATATGAACTTATATAACCAAAATTATTACAAATCTTGTATCAAATCTTCCATGGAGACGTTACAAAGGTAATTTTTAACGTTAAAAACAAAAGTAAAGTTTTTTCCTACAGCAAACACGACTATACAATAAGGTGGATTACAGCAATTTAATTTTTAAGGAAACTGATGCTTAAAATAGAGAAAATAAAAAATTATCTGAAAGATCACCGCGAACAATAAAATCTGATAATTCCGACCTTCGTAAGGTCTAAACTAAGCTCGGAAATTTTGAAACTTTTTTTTTTAAGTTAAATCACATGGCGCCATCTCTCGATAGATCTCGGCACTAATTATAATTTAATCAGAAAACGTCCAGATGTAATAATACTAAGAAAACAGGTTTAATAATAATAAAAATAAAAAAAGCAGAGACATTATAAAACTTCAACCTTCGGGCGATAAACTGGCAATTCGGTAGAGAAAGAAAAAACAAAAAAAAAAAGTAAATTTTCCAATTTAGGTAAAAAACAAAACAACTTCGGGAGGAGTAATGAAAAATTTTACAGAGGGCAGTAGTGTAACAGCAGTCATGTGGAGCACGTTAGTTGGGTGTTTAGGAGGTCCACATCAAAGAGAACCTGTTTGTGCGCCGCTAGCCCCAAGCGTAGGAAGGGCCAAAACGGCGCAGCTACAATGCAATGTTATTACACACTTTTCAAGGGGCAGAAAATTGGGTAAACATTTGATAAGTGTGTATTCTGTGCTCCATTGTGGCCGTGCAGCTTTACATCTACCATTTGTCAGGATATAATAGACTGCGCTAACATCGTCAACTCAAGATTAATGTATAGCTCTCTCCATATTTGCGCCTCGTTCAAATAATTGTGCAATAATATCTGAAAAATGCCGAACTGTTAGCGCAATCGGCGAATTTTTTTTTTTTCGGGAAAAAAGTTTTTCACTTTTTTGATTAATTGACAAATAAATATATTTATCACTTATAATTAAGGAAAAAATAGCAAGATAAATATTTATATGTGTGTTTAAGCTGTCAGATCGGATGTCGGGCTGCAGCACGACCCGCTGGGCTCTCTTATGGGTTATGAATGTCAAATAAGGTGTCGGATGTCTGCAGGGATGTCTGCAAGACTGTTTTTTTATTTTATTTTTTTCGGTACGTAAATTACTCAGTTAAGTTTGGGACACGCAGAAGAGTTTTTGGCAGCTAAATTGGAACAAAATAGCGATATGATGTGGTTAATCAGTGCCCAATTATTACGGTTCGTCAGGTAATATAACGTATAAATATGAGGGGCAAAATGGAGTGTCTGAGAGTCCACGAGGTTAAAAAAAAACGATTGATGTCGCCAAATAATGGCTAAATTTCGTCGCGAAATGCGGTCGAGAAGCGTCATTAGCGGTTAATCAGATTAAGGACCGAAATGACGAAGAAAAAGCTAATTAATTAATCGAGCGATAATCAAAGATTATTCAACACAATGTCGCGATTTTGTTAACAGATAAGATGTCCGTCAAGCGGTCTATCGGTAGACGACAACAAGTCGACTCGTTTTTTTTTTTCTTTTTTTTTAATTGTCGCGCCATTCCAGAATCAAGTTCGTCAAGGTGTTCAACTTGTTAATCTTGACAGTTGAGTGCTGACGTCAAATCGCCAGCCTCTATTTTAGCAAAATGCGCCTTAATTCCACTTAAAAAATCACTTGTACTTATCTTAATAAAGAATATTATAAATGACGTGAAAATAACAGGTTTTTATAACGACTTCCTTTAATTATTGTTTCGACTTGACAGCAGCACTTCTACACACAACACGGTTTGCGCATTAAGCGGGACGTCGACTATAGACAAAGGCACACACACTCTTCTCTCTCTCTTCACTCTTCCCTTTTTCGCTTTTCTTAACAAAATATTCAAATCGGATCTATTTGCCGCTTGGTGACAGCCGCCATTATGAGGCATTGATGCAGAAAATATCTCGAACAATAGGAGTTCACGCGGCTTCTAGGAGGTCTGCCTGCAGTCTGACAATGCTATCTGATGGGGTTTTATTACTTTCCGATAGAAAACTGCTCATCTGCCTTGTCTCTCGCTATATTATAGTATTAGTGTAATAGTAAAATTGCGGTGGAAATTTAAGAGCCTTAACCGAACTTCGGAAATCTCTTTTAATCGGCCTTATTTAAACATATACAAAAGGGCCGGCGCTTAGTAATCAAATTGGTGGATGGGGAGAGAACACTATACGCTTGACCTCGGGATTAAATTTAAGGAAGCGTACTCCCATCAAACCGTAGAGAATGAAATTAATAGCCCTTCAAAAATCCTTCAAACGAGAGGTCCATAAATTAAACAAGACTGGTCTCTCTCTCTCTCTTTCTATAGATATATATAATATTTCCAAATCAAAGGAGAGAAAGCAAAAGCAAGAGAACTGCATGTGTATTTGGCAGAGCGAAAAGAATTCGATTTGTGGAGAGGAAGAGGCTGCAGATTTGCACGTCATTCTCTGAGTCAGACAGCACTGATAATTATAGGCTGTTCACTTTGGATGACAGGACCTGTTTTGCACTTTTACTCTACTCGCTATCAACATAACTGTTACTGAATCACACAGAACGTTCGCTAATGAAAACTTATTCATTCTGCCTAAAAACCGTGTTTAAATATAAAGTTTACTAGATTCGGATGTGTAAAGGTAAGTACGGGAAGTCGCACAAACAAAAAAAGAAAATTTTATGATTCAGTATCTCTAATAACATTTGGAAAAATTTGCAAAATATAAAAAAAATATATAAAAATTTTATATGGTTGTCGCGATCGGCGTTAGATATTCTCATAAAGCCGAATCGGAAACAGAAAATTATAATAAAATTATGGTAATATGAAGAATAAATATGGAAAAGTACTGAAGCGAT
>WUQG02041083.1:0-10664 GCA_011317285.2 Androctonus mauritanicus | reverse complement strand
CTCGGTGGTCGTCCCATCGCCAGAACAGACTACTCAGACTTTTTTATAGTTAAGCATCAAATATTTTACATGGTTTAGTTATTAAAGGACATAGTTTCATCTTCACTTTATGAAATGATGGATTTTAAAGTATTAAGTGTTTCTTTCTATTTTATTAGTGAAACTAAATATTTTTCGATTGGAAACTAAAGATCCTTTCATTCTACCAACCACAACGACCTAAGACTGAAGACAACAACCAAAGACAAAGACTACTTATTTTCCCTTATCGCTTTGCTGTTCGTATCAGTTCGAAGAAGATTATGATAATTTATATCGAGCACATGCAAAGGTTTGTTTTAATAATCAGTAAATATGGATCCACTTGTTCTGACATTAGTCCTTCGACTAAAAATAACTGTAAAATTGTTAATGCTGATAATCTTTACCAGAAGCATCACACAGCCATGGTCTCTCTATATGGCCAAAATCAAAATTCCTTCCATTTTACTTTATAAAAATGCTTTTTCCTAATTGGTCGAAGTAGAACGACAACGAATAAATATGGAATCTTGGTCAAGATCAGAATGAGTAGTAACCTCCACTGCTTAAAGGACGACAACGACTAAGAGAAACAAATGTGAATACATGAGCGATCTTGATTAAGTGACAGAGACCACATCCTTGATGGTGGTAGCTGATAATATGAAAGGAGCCTAAGATTTTCATAGAAAATTATTTTTCTATTATATCATTCAATGTAATCTATGAAAGCATGTTAAAATTTTCTTCTTTATATAATTGTATTCTTCCAAATACAAAAATACATTAATTGCGAGAAAGGATGTTTCAAAAATTAAATTTTTTAATTTGGAATTACAATATTATGTAAAAATTACTTATTCAAAACAGATTTACTATTCTTTAAAGAAATTAGATATAAACGTTTGTTTTCTATCGAACTGCATGTGAAAATTATTCTACAGATCCTATAATAGACTATATAAGGCAGAAATATTACACGTATGAAACAATTGTGATTCGAAAAACTGCATTCAAAACGCGTGATGAGCTATCAACAAGATTGAAAGAAATGCAATGAATATCACAATAAACGCTAACAGATGCGGGATGATATGGTATCAAATGTAGATCACATCATATGAAATGTCAAACATTTATCTGATATTGCGAGTTTCATCTTTAGAAAGATAAAGACGATTTCTTATTATATCATTACAAACAATGTAATCTATGAATGCCTGTTAAACTTTCCTTCTTTATACAATTGTATTCTTTCAAATGCAAAAATATATTAATGGCCAGAAAGGATGTTTCAAATATTAGATTTTTTTAATCTGGAATTACAGTATTATGTAAAAAGTAATATGATTTCAATCAAACAATGTAATTTTTTTTTTAAATTTAAACATATATCGTGTTAAATATATAATATTTTATAAAATTTGATCTGTTAGATGATGTTTATTGTATTAAATATCCTGTGTATTATAAATAGTTTAAATATGCTTTGATGGTGTTTTATATCGCAGATGATATTCGAAAGCTCTTTGGTATCGTATCTCTTGGTTTAATCTTGTCGATATCAATAACACGCTCTTTACACGTTTTTTTTTCTTGTTTCTTAAATTTCGAAGCAAGTTCTTAAATTATAGAAAAGAAATGAAAATACTTCATTTAATGTTCTGTTAATAAAATTTATAACAGAATAGAGAGAATTAAAATGCAAGAAGGGAAGATTTCTTCTTTGCAGAGAAACAGTAAGAGAAGAAGCGGAAGGGAAGTTTATGTAAGATCCTAAGTAGTGATGACATAAGAGGTTGTGATAATATTGCTACTAAAGTAAAGAATCATCAGAAAGAAATTTTTTCGGTCCAATCCTTTGAATCCTTTCGTTTTCGTTAATAAATCGTTTCATTCATTTTTTAAATTAGTTTGATCAACAAAAAGTATAGCTTATTTTAACGTTAAAGTTGTGCTATTCTTCAAAGAACAATAATCTTAGCACAAAAATCAGCAATATTGAAGAAAAAAAACATGAAATTAAATGTTAAATTCAATAATTTGACAGAAATTTCTGAACATAATCAATTCCTTGAGATTTGTTCAACTACAGTAAGTTTACAAAACAAAATCCTGATATTAGTAAGATTAACCTTTACGTTTATTGAAAGTCGTAGATAGTGTGTCAAAAGTTTATTGGTTTTTAACCTTTCATAGAATGAAGGAATGAATGAGAACAATATAGGAAAGCGTGAGGAAATTTCCTGCCAAAACAAGTATGACCTGTCTGCATACGCGCGGATTCAAGGTAGTGTCATTTTTTGAAGAATACATACTAATCCTATAAATTATCAGCATAGTTATTAACTAATAGTTATTTGTATTTAGGTATCACTATTCTTTATTCTGATTCAACTGTTGCGCGTAAATAATGGAAAAAAGACGCTACTTGATATAATCGCCTCTTGCAACATGCGGTGTGATAATGGATGATTGCTAGCACTTAACAACAAGATAACAAAAAGATTAAATATAACCGATATTCAATGTCTATCGCATATATGATATGACATAAAATGAGATAAAATATTCGGTTTAATGATAGACGTTTAAAGTATAAATTACACTGAGTTATCAAAATTGATCCTTCCATATCGTATTATGTTGCGATTTTTCAATTTTTATTTCAAGATGTTATCAGCTCTGAACAACCATTATTGGAAGTTTAAACTCAATACATAATAAGTTATATAATAATTTTTCTCTTATTATTTATAAAAATATAAGTTCAACTTCTTCAGATTAATACAAAATTTGAAAACGCATTCACATTACTACTTATAAAGTAAGTTTTATAAAAAAAAAAATCTTGGGTGTTTTATTTTACCAAATAAAAAAAAAACAGTGAAATAACGAAAATTAAAAAAAAAATTTATATTGAGTTAAAAACGCGTAATTACCAAACAAGCTAAGGAATATTTTTAATAATAATTTGATTGAATATGCTTAAGAATATTTCCTAACAAATAAGAAAACGCAAAAACAGCATTTTTGGCCTTAAATTTGCTTATAAATAGTTAAAATATATTCGTAAATTTCGTATGGAAATTCTGTTTACTAATGCGCCATTTTCTATATACTGTATTGAATTTGAGACTTGTAGGACTTACACCGTTTCTGATTTATGCGAAAACACTTTTGAGGAATTAACCACGTAACCACTGTCACCTTTTAACCATTATCAAATATAAAAATTCATTCATGTTAAGAGCAGCTATCAATTATAATAATTATTCTTCTTAATAATGATTATATATATATATATATTATCTGCTTATTTTGATTCTTCTTTTACTTAATTGTATGCTGAGGATAAGTAAATGAGTATGAGTATGAATATGAGTAAATCAGGAAATGCGGTATTCGCTATATTTTCGGTAATGGAATAATGATTTCGTTTAAATAAATAGTTTACATTTGGAGAAAAAGTTTTAATGTTTATTTATGCAGTTATGTGTTCAAGATTTAGGTAAACCGTTTTAATTCAGTATCTGATGACAACAGTGTATCACCATCTGATCTGCTACGTCATAAAAGGCGATTTAAGGGCCACTACGAAAGTAGACATAAAATTCTTTAACAATTTTTTCTGAAAAGAAATTTTAAAATTTTTTATGAATTTCATATTTAGTATATTTAACTTTTATAATTCTGAAATTATTTTTTCAGGCAAGTTCAGATGAAAAATGGATATGCTTTACGCGTAAATTTAATGGATGTAGTAGTAAAACAAGCTAATGGCGGATAGTAATTGATAAAAAAATTTAACAGTCGATTTAAGATGAATTCTAATCAGATTACATCTCCCATATCAAACTTGTAATAAGAATGTTAATCAAATATATTATTAATGGTTTGAGAAAGAGTTTGCATTAACATTATAACATATTCGTCTGACCAACGTTTTAATATACCAATAGATAAATAATAGTTATATATAGATAATACTACACTTTCGAATGAATCACTTATACAGTTCGAGAAACTACAACATTAAAACGTGCATATGGAACATTAACAAAAATTTTTTTTTTCAATAAAATCGAAACGAGTGTGTAAACTTTATAAAATACAACATAAATGTCATAAAAATAACTCACTCGAATTACAAACTTTTTACTAAGGAAGAAAAACCACCAACTGGTATTTTTTAATGGAATTTTACCAAATCTTTCATAAAAATGACAAGCTGAGATTCTCATTTTTATGAAAGGATTTTTATGAGAATCTGAGCATTTTTATTTTTATTTTGAAAAAATATGTATCTCAATTAATTAGATTACATTTAGAGTAAGTAATATGTAAAATTTTGTTTAAAAAAATGCCTTATATCAATAGCGTTCATTTATTTTTTTAATTTCTGTAATAAATTTCGGTAAGAAAGCAATAAAGGTATATTTAAAATAATATATTTATTGTCCAAAAACCGTTATTCAAAATATAATGCATTTACTTCATTGCAATATTGAAAAATGTTGTAAATTATCATTCAGACTCCAGATAAAAATAACTGAATAAGACTTATATAAAAAAATAGATATGTTAATCATTCAGAGCATGTGTGAAGTTCAGAGAATGAAAACCTTCCTATCTGGATGATGTTTGCATACTGAACTGAACTGAAGGAAAGAAGAGAACATTCTGATAATACTGAGAACATACTGATAACTGAAGGAAAGAAGAGAACATTCTGAAGTAACATACAATTATCCTCGAGTATTTAAACTTAAGTATTAATTTTAATATTGCAAATTTAAGTTATAGTTTTTCTGAAAAGTTATATAAAATCATTCAAAAATTTCATTTATGGCAGACATTATCTTAAAGTTTTTATTTAATTAATATATTTAGTAACCAATATAACAGGAATAACTTTTTATTATAAATCTACCATTAATAAAATATTAATTTAATTTAGGTAAAATAATAATACAAGTTACATATTAAGAAGTAACGAAGTAATAAGTAAAGTCAATTCTAAAAACGATACGATTGTTTGGCGTGACACGACTCCATTCTCCACATACACAATCGTGATATATGATATTTGAAAAATACAAATCACATTCGATCAATAACAAGCATTCTACGAAATGAGTGTAAATAATATAAAGTTTATCCTTTAAATTATTGCTGTTTGCATCTCTTGAAATGATATGATATCTGCAAGGTAAGATTACGTGAATTCCAAAAATTTTAATCGCTGAAAGAATTCTACATACGAAACATGCTGAACGCGAGTAGTTCTCATCGTCTGCATTCATTTTTTTAAAAAAGCAAAAAATTAAAAATAAAACATCCACCAGACCTCTAAATAATTTAGTACTCTACTTATTGTTCTATATTAAAGATATGAGGTCTTCGGAGCATCAACACGTTTCAATTAATGAGTAAAAGCTCCCTCAAAATTATACAAAATGCACTCTTATATACATCGATAGTTTGCATAAGCTCATTGCAAGTTTTATAATATCTCTTACAAATCAATTCTTCTTGCAGTTATAAGTTGGACAACTGAGATCAATGTTTAAGCATTCTTCTATTTTATTGCATAATGCTTTTGAAATTTCTTCTCCAAAACGAAGTAAACCCATGATTATTTCTTCAAATATCCAAAATCATAATCATATAAAATAAACTAGAACGACTAGTTCAAATAAAAAAGTTTGCTACAAAACAAATAAAAGTTGCGAGAAATAATTATATAAATCAATATAATCAAAGAAATATTAGTTTTATAATAAAATCATTTATTAAATTAATTCATATTCAGCCAAGGTCGGAATATTGTTACTATTTCAATGTTGTATCTTCATAATTTTTCTCATTATAAAAGCGATCAATATATCGTTTAATATAGAAAGTCTAAACACAAACTTTCGTATCGCTTAGAGTTAGCAAGATTTCTACAATTAACATGATTGAGCTGAATGATTATTAATTAACGCTACGAAGATATTGATCAGTATTTGCTTTCTATAATTAATGATGTTAAATGTTGTTAACTTAAAATGTTTCCACAAGTAGTTATGATAAGTATCTGCAATACTATAATATATTCTTTAGAAACTTAATTTGTTAATTTCTATTCGTTCTCCACCAGTTTAATCTCAAACCTATTGCATTCTCTGTTTACATTCGTTATTATCACATAAGTAATACCCCAGATAGTGAAAAACACCCAAGGGACTATAAATTTTAGTTATTTTTTATATCTAATTATTTTCAGTTTTTTAAGATAAATTTCAACGTTTTCTGCCTGGTAAAATTATGTTTAGTTTTAATTTCGTTTCTTTTCAACTAATATTCTTAATTAATGAGATTTTATAGAAGTATTGTTTCAATGTTTTGATCGGAAATCAAATTTTCATCATTTTGGAAATCCATCATTCATAATATAATTGAGAAATATCTATTGATTATCGACTATGATTTAGTTTGAATTTTTAAAACCAAGCCTATACTTTATTGAGTATATTTTAAAATACCTCATATTGAATTAACGACCCTGTAAAAATGTATACCAGCATATCACAACACCTTTACTATAGCGACATCTTTAATATACGAACATGCAAGAAGAGGCGTGAACATAGGGTTACAATAGCTGAAAAGATAGCACAAAAGCAGGAAAGGTCATTATATAAAACATTATGGTGAATGTCCAGTTATACATCAGATAAGTAGATGACATATTGGTATTTGTTAAAGAAGAAACTGAAGTTAGTACTTATTTAACACTCATAAACAACAGTCGTTATGGCCTAACACCAAGTCTAGAGCAAAGCAATTAGAATGTGTATTTGCTAGATTGGTATTATGCAGAAATATTGAGATTGGAAAAGTAGGTTTTTGATGATGAATCGAAGAATCGTTTTGAATCAAACGAATCGAAGAATCGTTTGAATCAAACGAATCGAAGAATCGTTTGAATCAAACGAATCGAAGAATCGTTTGAATCAAACGAATCGAAGAATTGTTTCAATCAAATGAATCAAAGAATCGAATAAATCGAAGTATTGTTTGACTGGGTGAATCGTTTCCACTTGAAGGGACGGGATATAATAGTAGATTTGTGATGATAAATAATATAGAGGAGGGTGGGGTCATGCAAATTGTGACACCACATTGCACATTTTTACATATCTATTAATAATATTTTTTTGAATAAAATGTCAAAATCTTTAGGCTTAATTGTTCAAAGAATAAATACTATAGTGTAACCTATTTGGAGATATGCTTGTTAGCATAATTTCTAGACTCTTATATACGGTACAGTTCTTTAATTTCGTTTTTCTTATTTTATGAAGTAAAATATATTTAATCTGTATATTTAATCGGAATAAAATATTTATGTAAAATTTAGATGTCGGTTTGTATTTGCTTTATTGGATTATAAATATCATTCAAATAGTGACTATTACCTTTTAAGTAAACAACAATAATAATTTATAATTTTCAGTCAAAAAGAATGTAGAAAAATAAAAGAAATAATAGAATTATTATTTTTATTCGCTGGAATTATATTATAATGGAAGAAAGAAACGAAAAACCATCTCTTAAGTTTATTGTTTATATAAATCCAGTTCTCAGTTTGACAACCCTTTGTTTTGATGATGATTTTTAAATTTCACCTGCTTCTATGTCTATTGTTTAAAGCATTACACGATAACAGTGTATATATAAATAATAGAAATAGCATGGATAAAGTATAATTCAAATATATGTGATAATGAAATCGGAAATGTCAAATATAAATGACACTAAATCATTTAAAGGTTATCATTGACATGTCACATTGAAGATTATGAGATTGTATGGAAAGATTTCCTGTGTGTCACTACTTCTTCAACACTGAAATGATTATACTATGTAATACATTCATTTTATTTATGTATATTAATTTTATTGAAGATAATAAATGTAATGGCATATCATAATAAAAAGCTGTATGCATCATTTATGATTTTATCTCCTTCTTTTCAAATCTTTTCAAATTTCCCAAAAATCTTATCCAGAGAATTACTGAATTATTCGAACTGTTTAAACTCTTTCAAATAATCTGTTTGATAATTAAAGAAGATGCCTGCATTTCTGAAAAAAAAAATATTTACGAATAAATCTGTATTAGTAAAATTTACACAAAAATAAATTGATCAAAATTAATAAATTCTGAACTAAATATTAAAATGTTAATATAAGTATACATATTTTGCTTTGAGCATACCTTGAATACATCTCTCTGAATTGCAGTTTTTGCTATGAACCATCACTGATATTATATAGCAACAAATAGATAAATAAATTAGATAATTAGGCTATCTGACAAATCAGGTAAAGTTTAGAGATAGAATCAAATTTATTTTTACCTTCGTTAATTTAATTAAATGTTTTCTGCTTATTGTGATTAGAGGTAGTAACTTTCAAGTGAATTTTTATAACTATTTTTTTTAAGGAACGATTTATCTTGGCAAAGCGATCTGTCAGATTTATGAATTCTCTTTATCTATCTAATTCTTCTTTAATGTATCGTTTAATGATGTGTTGACTATCTATAATATCCCAATCCCATACTGATTAAAAATGGTATTCAGTAACTAAAGCTGTTACTGATTAATCAGTAACAGCTTTACTTACTGAATTCTGTTCAATAATAAAGTATTTTTGTTAGTTTTAGAGATTTATTAGGATATATCTTTTTATATCATAAAAATTCAATGTAACGCCTATAATAATATATATATACTAAAAACATAACAGTTATATAAATGGCTTGATTCTAACTTGCAAACTGATTAATTACCATATTTATAATTTTACATATTTAAAGTTTAAACAATACTGTTAGAAAAATTAACGAAATTAGAACTTGCACATGACAGATTGATATGTAAAAATATATAGTTAATGAACAGATGTATTAGTTATGTAAAGAGAATAAATGTTTTATAAAACTTTAGTTGCTAAACCGATTTTCTTATTTTCTCTTTTAACTTTATGACAATCGATACATTTTGTGTAGCAGCACGATGGTTATTTCTATTACTCTGCTCTTATTGTTTGTAGAAAACCTGCACGCAAGATGACATGAAGAGAACAAGTGGAAGAAAGAGGACATGAATAGGGGAGAGCCTAGGACTTCATATATTTGATATACCGTATTGATTTACATAACAAACTAATAAAATATATGTTGAAATGGTCACGCTCAGAATACTGAGTTATTGCATATATAGAAGAGAATATGCTAAAAGTTTACAGAGGAAAGACAACAGACTTCGATGTGACAGGAATCTACCTTTAAGTATTTTTGTTATATAATAACATCGCTTAATATTGATGTCTGATTTGTGTCTCAGAGTTATTAATAAACTAATAATTGTTAGGCATGACAATTAGCAGGTTCTTAGCTGGGAATGTTCTGTAGGGGAATATTTCTGACAATTCAATAACAGACAAATTATAAAAGAATCGATTTTTGTTATCTTTTGTACAAGTGCCAGAAAGTAAAATATATTAATGGTAATAATGCTGCCTGATTGTAGAACATATCCATGTTGATGGTTCTTGATTGATAAGATTTTAACGCCGACTAAAATTTATGGAATTCAAATAAACTTACCTCGCAAATATCATAAGCATTTGAATCACTCAAACGATTATGGTTTCAGGTTAAGTTTTTATAATATTTATACTAACTGCACAGAATAATTAAAATGGATCGTATCTGGTTGGAGTTTTCTACATATTATTATACTCGAAAACGTTGCTTGCGGAGAATGGAGTTCTGTTTTACCTAACAACCAAATACTTATGAAAATAAGTATTTGGTTGTTAGGTAATCTTGGTTGCATGTTAATCTTTGAGGTTTTAAGTATTTTGTTGCAGTTCAGCTTTTTCAAAACATGCAAAGCTCTATTCGATCCAACGAAAAATTTTGATTTTGACCAAGTAGACATTTTCAGAAAAGCGCACAAATATTTTTTTTTCATTTATATCTTTCTCTCCAGCCTTAATATTTCAATATATTCTTGAATAGTACGTTTTATAGTGGAGTTATGCATTTCGAAATATTACGGAATATGTGCTTCTTATATGATAGTTCACAATTATGGTGTATAACAATTTCTGTTTTTGTTACGATTTGTATTATCGGCTGAAATACTTATCTGATAAATTATCAGGATTAAAATTAAATACGAATCTTCTTTCACTGGAAAAACTTATGGCAGCTCTCACAGAAATATGAGAATTTTTTCAACAACTAATTGAAATATGGGCAGACTATTATTCATTGATATATTTTTACGGTTTACGTGTGACAAGTGTCGTAATGTATGCAACTTTAGTTTTTGAAGTACATATTTTAGTAAAACAAACATTTCTTGTGTTTCATTAGCACATTTATCAGTATGTGTTATAGTTTCTTTCGGATTACTTGAGCGACATTAAGTGTAATTCAAATTTATACTATTTTTTAAATACATTATTCACAAAATTATAATAAATAATTAATTATTATGATATAGGGCGTATTCGACAATTCAGATCATCACGTAGGAACTGCTGAAGTAGTCACGTGATTTATAACAATTCTGAAG
>WUQG02041082.1:0-29580 GCA_011317285.2 Androctonus mauritanicus | reverse complement strand
CCTCTTCGACGTCTTTCGGGGGGTTCTGTGTAACGTCAGCAACCACCCTACTTCGTTTCCCCTCGTGCTAACGAAACAACAGAGAACAGATAAGGATGGATCACAATGGGTGTTTAGAGACAGACAAAGTCCAGCTTTCATTTGAAGTTTCAGGAATTTTTTTATCGTTAATTCTTAGCATATCTTGTTAATAAACCGTTTAAAAATCACCGGTTCAATAATTTAATTAGAAATTTTATATTTTAAACATTTTCTTAAATATAGCACGAATTATTTTTGTTAGGAAATCCTTTGGAAAATTACTGAAAAAATTAATTTATATTTTCAAGAATAATTTAAATTTAATTACTTATTTTATCAGCAGATGGCGCAAATATAAATTTTCTTTGGACAAAAAAGTTCTCCAATTGATTTTTTAACCTTTTTTTTTTTTAATTATGTTTAATTAATTTCTATAAAAAAATTATTTATTTTTATTTAAATTTTTTTTAAAGTTTATACATTAAATTTATGAATTATTACTTTTACAATTCACTTGGTTTTATGAATAACGTATTAATATGCTCTTAAGATAATTTTATTTAGCATGTTTTTATATTTAAAATATGCTAAATAAAATTTTAATTCTTAGTTTTTACGAAAATCGTTATATACATGAAATTAATAAGCAATTTTTATTCAGAGTTATAGTCATAAAATCATTAAATAATATTTAATCATGCTTATATATATATTATGAAGATTTAACAAAATAAATTTCATCAGTTATTAAACTTAGTTAAGCGTGCAAGCGAATTTCTTAAAATCGTTTAGATTTTAAGTAATATTAATTAAATTTTATATTTTTTATTAAAGCATAAAAATATCATAACGATGGTCCTTTACACGAAAATTTGGTTATGTGATAAATATCATATTACATTTGCAAATGCAGCAATATGTAGAAGTCTACAGGAGAGCTGATAGACGCGAGCAATGCACATGAATAATTTCATTATTATAGAAACGGGCTAAAGCAAGAAGTGCATTCCAAGCAAACAAAGCATTCTCTGAGCCTGTGATCTCGAACATTGTTCCCGACTTAAGTGGACCATATCAAATTACTACAAGTACAACTAGATCTTCAGACAAAAACAAACCAGAACCCACACGATGGTGTAATCTGGTAGATAGGAAAAGCTGAATGTGTCTGCTATAAACGTCAAGTCGGATTTGTTTCAAAATCTCAATCTTTTTATCCTTCGTATTAACGATTGAATTACATCTAATAGAATAAGTTTAATCTTTGAAACGATCGGAAATAGTAACTGTTTAAATAGCGCGATGATAGACAGTTCAACACTCCATATCTAAAATATGAAAAAAAAAAAAAAACGATGCCATACTAAAACCCACATTTTAAATCAAACGAATTAGAGCTTTATACTTAAAAGTTAATGATTAATAGCTTAATAAAATTAATCAAAAAATTTTAAAATATGTTTAAAAATGGAAGAAATATTAACTTAAATTTCCCGAACCTACATGTTTTCATATTGAGCGATTTGTGATATTAAATGTTTATTTAATAGAAACAAAAATTAATAAATAAATACTTACTCTATTAACAACTGTGGTTTTATAGATATATTTTATGATTGTTATTATAAATTGATGGAGAGTTGGATATTCAATAAATTTTTAATCATCAATACTACATAATTTACTACTTGAATATTGCTGATTATGAACTAAATGATCGCATTGACAGCGATTTAAAGCAATTATACATCCAATGCTAAACATAAAGAGAGAGATATCATGTTAAAATCAACACAAATTATATTCTGATAACAATTTTTTTTTTCCTTTTCGAATAAATGTCAATCTTCTGCTTACTTCATAATAGCATGATCGAATTTTTTTTTTTTTTATACTCGTTATATGAGAATTTCACAAATTATAGGAACATAACTTTCTAATTTATGTACACAAATTTACATTTTAGCATATTTCGAAAATTTTAATAAAAAATAGAATTTTTTTTTATTATTAATCATCGTCCAGAAGGATTTATAAGATAGATTTTCGTGTATATAGTATATTGGTAGCACATCTTAGGAACCAATTTATCATTTTACAGTTAAAATAGTCGTTTGTTATATAGGAACTGTGTATATTTTAGTGAGTGGACGGATCTGGACGAGAAACAGAATCACAGAACGTACTTGATGTCGTAGTAAGGAGGTGACTGAGGACAGATTGATTGAGCAGCACCACTCAAAGTTGTGACTGGAGGAAGACTAGCTGAGGTGGAAGCAAATCCTTTTCTCTCCTGTTGATACCTCGTTCCTGGCCATTGGACAGAATTGGCTGAAATTATACAAAAAAAAATTTCGTTATAACGAGGTAAATGCTATTTTGAAAATTTTGTTAAAATATTTTTATCGGGAAACAGTCAGAAGGTGCACCTGTAGTTATATAACAGCCGTTCAGAGGGAAAGATATTTTGCTTGGTGAAGGAGGAGAGAGAGGATAAGGGGGTTCTCAGCTGGAAACCCGGAGGCCACACGCGTTCACTTAGTATTGCACGTGCGTACTACTCCCTCTGCCCATAAACTGCAGTGTTGGTAGTAAATGAGTGTTATGGCGGTGCTACACTGTCGGTGACTTGAAAAGAAATGACAGAACATGGCGCATCTGTTTTTGTGTATACAGCTTACAACGACTGCGCTTTAAAATCGAGTCTCTTGTAATGTCACAACAGCAGCCCTGTTTTCGTGATTTTCTCGTTTGTTTTGATTTTAGGATACCTTATCTATGTGAACATCTACAGGCTTTAGGTTAACGGTGCACATTTCGAAACTGTAAAGTCTCAAATGCAAAAAGAACCCAATAAACCATCGAGAAAACTTCAAATTATGTTCTAGAAATTTTTCTAGTTTATTTTGTTTAAAATTTTATCAAATTCGTGGACTAAATCGCTAAATTACAACTCTGCTATTAATTCCAGAAGTGCAATTTGGTGTTACTGTGTGCATATGTTTAGTATTACTTGTCACATCGACTCAACCCAGAAATAAATATGTTGTCGTATAAACACTCACTTATGACCCATTTAAACCCTCTATTTACTCTAAATTTATGCAAGAATTTTTGGAGGAAATGGGTATAAATTTCGAGTCCTTAATCTACTTTTTCTCTTACTAAATTTTATTAATGAATCGGATTGGGAATAAGAGCTAGGACGGTGGAGAAAGACAAAAATTCCTCCGGAGTGCTGGCATTAATCATATCATCGTCATCATCAATCAGTACTTCTAGCGATGTAGTTCCTAGCTACGAATTTTTCGGAACGATGGATTAATCGCTAATGGTTCACTTTAACGACAGAACTGATACAGATTTTTTTCTTCTTCTTCTTATTCCTGTCAAAAAGCTAAACTTAATTGGCCTAGGAGTTAAGCAGACTTAAAGTCTGGAAATAAAACAGAGCACTAGGAGATCTGGATGACTGGCGGTAGTATTTTTTTTTTCCTTCCCTTCTTTTACTATTTTACGTTGCATAGTCTCTTTTTTTAGAGATACGACCTGTCACTAAAGTGGATCAGTGTGTTGCATTGAAATGTGGCCATCGTAAACGACTCGAGTGGTGGCCTTCATTCCTTTAATCACAAGGCAGTTTGTAACCGAAGAAAACATAAAAATTAAGGTTAGAACTCGAATATTTAACTCTCAGACAAAGATGCAGTTAACTCTCTCTCCAGAGAGAGGTACATTATCGAACGTTTTTCTCTCTAAGAGCCAGAAGAGGTTAAATATACGTCGCTGTCTCCTATGTGCAAGACGTGGCGCCAACCAGACAGATCGACTATATATCCCACACTTCAGTCATCTAGACTCGAAACACAACAATAACTTCCACTATAACGGCGCAACGAATCTCAAGTGGTAATTCTAAGCCGTCCGGACATATAGTAAGTTTAGTCTTTTATGGTAGAAGTGCAGAGAATGAACGGTTGTGAGACGCACCGCTGCTCAGATTACGCAGGACCAATCATTTATGTCACTTAGCCACTCCGACGATGACGTAGTGCACGTGCCACCAAAATAGTGACGTCACTGCCTTACTCCTTTTTGAGAAGGATAATGAACCCACTTCCGTTTTTTTTACACTTTTTTTTTACTCTGAATCATTTTATAAAACTTCCTGCAATTACTGAAAGAGGAACAAATGGCTCTATCGATGTTTGTTGATTTTTGATTGTTAATTAGCCGGGTCTGAACCTGCAAACTTATGTTATGTTAGCAATTCTATATCCGATGAAGAAACGCGATGAAACCTAATCCTAAGACACGAATTCTTTTTTTTATTATTATTTTTTATTGTTTTGTGCCCGAACAGAACGAATTTTTAGGGATTTAATTGCAGTACTATCATCATAATTGTTACGTAACACGTATAACATAATAACTATACTGTATTTCTAACAGATAATGTAGTAGCTAGGTCAACAAACTGCCAGCTATCGCATGACCATATATCTGTTGTAACTTGTAAGATAAAACTACATATCAAAGTATTTTTTTTATCCGCATAAAGACTATTAACTTAAACGAAACATATTACACCATTGCAGCCCGATGCCCATCTTCTCTTAAAACTTAAACGCTGTTACATCTTCGAAATTTAAAACAATATTAATAACTTTTATAAAATAAATTTTATTGATTCTTATGCAAGCGAATTACTGGAAAATTGTTGAAAAATTTTACAGAAAAGTCTTTAAAATGTACGATTAAATTAATTCATTATTTTAGATGGAACGTGGCTAGTTGTACTGATGAAACATCGACCTATATAGTAACTGTACACTTCTATAAATAGAGCCATCCAAGTTTCTTACATCTCGATTTCAGAGGATGATAAATAACGTGACAAGATAAGTCTAAAGGGTTTAGGTAAGAAGTCGCACTGACCAACCAACATGGAAGAGGGTCGATTATTTTCGTCTTTCCTTCTCTTAAGCAAACATCTTCATCCCGTCATTTCTCATTAAACAGTCTTTTCTCAGCTAGGCCGCTCGTAATTAGTCAGAGAAGAAGGACTTCCTGCATCGTAATTCTGATATGACTATCTCCATATCTTTATTTTTCTTCTTAATTTTTTTTTTTGTTTGTAAAATGCTCACAGGTATAATTAGCTAAGTGTAAAAGGGATGAGTTTCTTAAGAGGTTTCGATCATTTATAAGATGTACAAGACACGCGTGCTATATTTTCCTTGCCATTCGTTACTTCAATGACAGCAGACCGAAGAGATAACTCACGGTTTGTACCGTACAGGCGCCCAAATGACGATTGTGACGTAACTGATGTGGAATATTGCCAGATTAGAACGTGACAGGAAGATAAAGCAGATGTCACGAGGTAATTTAAACCGTGACAGAATCGTGAAGTATGAGCCGATGTGACAAAATCGAAGAAAACGTTTTTAAAAATAAATATTTACATACGTTGTTTTCATTTTTCGTTTTTACAATACTCTTAAGTGATGTTAATCTTTGCGTGAAATCCTCCGTAATTTTCCTTCATTTTTTACAGTTAAATAATGTAAAATTGTACATCGAAAAACAACACTTTTAAGAGAGTTATTCTGGTCTATATGCTATCACTTAATGGTGCCATAACCTCTTACTGTTACTAAAAAAAAACAAGGATTTTCTATGGTAATATTACACTTAAGAATTACATTGATTCGTAGAGTTTTTTGGATAAGTTTCAGATAATTATTTTTAAGTGTTTTCGGATAGAAAATCTAGAGATGAAGAGGACGAAAAGGGGATTGTCGCTTGTCTCCTCCGAACCATCACCCTCTCGTCACCCACTTAGCGACATTGCAGTCAGTGTTTCTATTTTAGCTCCATCTTCCTCCACGATGAGTTTACAGTTTATCCAGTCTGGCGAACGCTTTGAAGTCGCTTTGATAATGTTTTTATTTCGTTTTTTGCACTTCAGAAAACATAAAATTCTGTTAAAATTTGCAGAATAACTTTTGCTTCGTCGACTTAAAAAAAAAAAAAAAAAACAAAGGAAGGAAAGAATAACTTATTGAGATTTGCGGAAGAAAGAGAGCAAAGAGCTGCAAGCTAATGTTAGATAGATAACACCTGTACCCTTAGTATGGCGCCAAAAAGAATTTAAATGGCTTCTACACATTTGTTTATCTATCATATAATAGTCAATTAACTGTCGCTGGGTAAATTCCTCGACTGTACATCATGTAAAATTTATGGCTAGAAATTCTCCGTAACAAATTAAATATGTGTAAAAATATCACAATATTCGTTTGGTTTACTTAATATTTTTAAAAATTCTGCTCGATTTGATCGGATAAACTGCTAAAAAATTGTTTCAGACGTTCAAAACATTAAAGTAGTGCAGGAAAGCCGAATGACACAGTTCGTTTCTGTCTAAATATCCAATTTTTAACTCCATTTCGTATTTTTTAAAATATTACAAAACGCAAAATATTAAAATTCAAATATTTTATTCCATATTTATGAATTTTATTTTGGATTAATAACAAAATTGATTATTGTTATTTTATAATCGTTTCCGCCATATGGAAAAAAAAAATTCAACTTATCCTAAATACCCAACGCTTTATAAAGACATTACGTGTGTTAACACGAGTTGTTAAGAAACGTAAAGCGGTGTTTACACGATTCCTGCCAAGTAGCCAAACTACATCCACAATTTACAGCAATAAGTTAGTCAAGAAGGTGTAAATTAGAGAAACTCTTAAAAAAATACCCAGATTGTAAACATTCCTACCGAAATTTCTAAAGATATCGATCTTGTATGAGAACGTAATAATCTCATGTTGGTAGAAAAATCTACCTTGGGGTTAATTACACTAATATCATAAACAAAATTTGCCTTAGAGAAGAATTTTAAAATTGGAAACAAATCTGATGATGACTACATTTTTCTCCGCAACATATTTATTATCGGTTTACCAGGAAAAAAAAAGAGGAGTGCAATAAATGTTCTGTTCCGTGCAATAAAATAAATCATGCGCGAGTTTTGACGCAACAAATTGGTTAAAAGACAAGGTCATGTGTCTGTCTACGCCCGGATGGACTTTGCACCGCAGACTAGAATTAGCAGAGAACTTATCGACATCTGTTCGGCTACAGCAATTGAAAAATTAAACTTTAGAAAAATTTTATAGACACGCGTAACCAACTAGCAATAATTCAACGTCTCCTTCTCCTCCTCCTCCTCTTCCTCCAAGAAAAGACTGTAGAGATCAAAGGTGACAAGTCTGACTACTGTCACGTGTCACCATTACCCCGCTGCTATACAGTCATCAAAATTAACCAATAAATTCGAAAACCCGATCCCTAGAGGAGATAACCCAAGATTTGATGGATGCAGATCCGTCCTGACCCTAAAACACCTCAAAGTTACTTACGAGTTGACGTTCTCCCCACGTTGCACAGAAAATGAACGACTGAGCGAAATTGGTGATTTTGGGTGACCTTAATAGATGCCGGAATAGTGTAATCTTATATAGCATTCTTACTTGTACCAAAATTTTTTAAAACAGGAAAAAAAACTTCGTCTTTGAAACCGTTGCTTGTTTTAATAATTTGATACTGTTCCTATTTCACCGTTTTAAGGATAAGATAATTTATGAGGTAATGTTTAATGTTAAACAAACAAAACTATGATATTATATAAAGATAAATATACGCTATTCTGTTTCGCATTTATGCAATTACATAAATTACATGGATATTCAACTATAATGCAAGTAGTGTGTATGTGCTTCAATCAATCTTACATCTCTATTAATAAAAATTTATCATGTTGGATTCACCCAATTTTTGAATTTTATAGTTATGCATCTGGAAAGTTAATAAAATTAATAAATTTCAATAATAATTAATATGAGCAATATGATTTTTGTATGCAAAAAATATATAATTATGAAAGTTATTAAAATAATTTATTTAGTTTGAATTGATTCATTCTTTGCACTTTATAAGTCTACAATGAATAAAATTAGGAAAAAAATGGTTAATAACGCATGCAACTCCTGATAGATGAAAAATCTTATAATGATGTTAAGAAAATTTTTTTTCTAGTGCTGATTCTGGATCTCTTTGATGCAACGAGGTCTAGGAGCCTAAAACAGACTCCTTCAGGAGAACCAACCGTGAAGTCGACTTCCAAACAGTCATCATTGTAATATGAGTGGATCGGACGTGCAGTTTAAAGTTATTGTAATCCATCCGGAACACAAACTTCCACCAAGAAATAAATCAAACTTCTCTGCGTTACTAAGTCCCGACCTCAACATGAATACACAGACTGCATGACGTATCCCACTTGTGAGACTTATCAGTCAGTTTTGTTCAAATAAACTGGACCAGACTTACATGTAAATTATTTAATGTAAGCATTCCCACAGAAAAGTATACATACTGCAATCAGTTTACTTATAGTTTAGACATAGAGAACGTAAGGATTATCCTCTTCTGTGGATTGAATGAAATTCCTTGTTACGCGTTGCTCTACAATTTCGGAAGAGCTAACGTGATTTAAGTGGATAAAGTCCTATGAATAGGTAAGAATTGTATTTTTATAGTAACGAAAGTCAAACAGCATGTTGCAATAATGAGAAACTTTATAAAAAATTGCGATTTTTTGCTTAGAAAGTTCCTATAACTGTTTAAATTTCGGTTAGATTCTGGTGATAGTTTTGCTATTTTATTGCAATAGAATCTGATAAAAAAGCTTAAATTGTAATGATTTTAAGACCTTTAAGGTTCCTTAACATAAATAAAATTATTTAAAATAATTGCAGTCTTTTCTGCAACCAAAAGAGCTTCGAAATTAAGCAATGTGTACTTTAAAATAGGCCTATGCTGTTGGTGGCATCTTCGCTATAAATTATTCTAAATGCCTATAAGTAAATGCATAAATATCATCATTTTAACTTGATATAAATATTTTTCTCTTCTCATGTTATCAAATTTATATTAATTAAGTTCTATTTTCTTTCAACAAACCGAGCGGTTTCTTTCTTTCATCACATATTGTAGCTCGAAAATTGATCTAAATTTTAAATTTTCGATGTATAGCTTAGTACGAAAACAAATAACAATCAAAATAATCAAATATTTCTAATAGAAAATTTTATAGGCATCAAATAAAGAATTTTGTCGAAAATTCGGCATATCATGCAACTAAGTTGCAAGAAGTAAAAGCAAAAATTAGGCTTTGTATTACAGAAATTCAATAAATTTGTTTAAAAATGTGTTCGCGAATAGTAATATTTTCAAGTTTAGGTAGAAATCTTCGCCAGTATTCCATGAAATACTTTATGGTAACTCAACATTACGCATTATTTCTATGGCAAGAAAGTTTATATGATGTGGACATGATATAAATGCGTCTAAATGGTGCAAGTTCAGTTACAATCAGAAACCTTTTCTCTTCGCAGCGCTCATTCAATGTATCAGCATCCTAACAGAGTAAACTAGTTACTTTAATCATTCAAAAGTAGGTTAAATTAATGAAACTAACCTCAAGGAATCTTTTGAATATCTGAAAACCAAGATCAAGGATTGAAGATGATTAATAATCTTAGATGTAAAAAATGTTAGCGATGGAAAAATGCTATATCGGATGACTACTCTTCACAAGATAACTTTTCAAATGATAATTAATCAATAGCATAAGTGGAATTTTTCTTTAGACGATATATTAATCTTTCAAAAAAATTAACAAATTAATTAATTGATATCGTTTCGAAAATAGTTTCCATTAATCCTATGATTTTATACTCAAAATTTTGTTATTTAAGTATGTCCGAGTTTTATTTAAAACTCGGCGGTTGTATGGCTAACTCGATGGCGAAAGTAAGAACAGGGTATGATGCCGCTATTTTGAGGCGTGTTTTCTCTAATACTAACTTTATTCACTATAAAAGAACCCTTTTAAACATATTCAGGACTCATAAATCTTAATTATTTTATAATAATTTACTTGGGAATTTTGTAAATATGTTTATAAAAGTGGCCTAAAGATACAGAAACTCTTTCTGGCGACATTTCTAAGTTTCTGAGTTCTAATCGTGTTTCGTGCATTGCAGACTTGAATCTTCGTAAGATTAAACTATTTTCTTTCAAAAAATATACTTAAATATTACAAAACATGAAAACTACAGAGTATTTTAAGTATTAAAAATCAGCGCTATTCGTAAATTTTTTTCCATTTATGAAACGTTAAAGCGAATTTCTAAAAAAAATTAAAATAATACATTAAAAATTATCGTTAATCTTTAAAATCCATTTTCTAATCTATTTTTTGAAGCATTGCAACTATCAGAAACGGAAGAGGAGGACAAGATAAAATACTTAATTTTTCATCGCTACATCTCCAAGTTCCACTTTTTAAGATTAATTTTTCCTCTTAAGAGATCATGAGGCGTATTAAAACCTAGATAGGGTCTTCTGAAGGCCAATAACGAAAACAAGATCGATCTACATTAGATTAAACTTCTTTCGCAATGCGAAAAAAATCGGTTCCGTGAAACGAGAAAGACGTAATTCTCTTAACACATTCCATATCTGGATTGTTTAATTTTTCTAAATTAGAAGAAGAATTTTTAGAAAAATTTTTTTTATTATTATTTTTTCTTCAGATCTTTAGGTAATGTTTGCGAAAACAATGCTGATAGATTGCAAAAGTATCAGTAATACCAAGAAGACCTGCACATGTGCACGACCCAGTTCCATCAAAGGTCGCATCTAGAGATCAACCAGGACACTAGATGATTAGATGACAGATTTCAAGTTCCGTTGATTGAAAAGAACCGGATAAGAGATGAGAACGAACCTCTGACCTTTGAACGTTTCAAAACATCCCTCTAAAAGCTATCCGAACAACAGAATTCTCCTTATAACTAACTCAAAATTTTCTTTGCCTTGTTCCTCTTGCAAAATCCTCCATTCTTTCATGTGCCACTCTTTTAAGTGCCAATAATAAAACATTAACTTATAAAAACTCTTCTGGGAATTAATAAACGGATTATTGATAGCAAATTTAATGCTTTATGTTTAATATTAAAACAAAGTTACATAATTTCAATGGATAATGATAAGTACTAATGTTTATTTCGATTTATTTTGGAAATATTTATAAATATTATTTATTTATTTCTTCTTTATCGATAGTGTATAAATGCTAACTGCCATTTTTATACATTCATTTGATTGCTATTTTTTTTTCTTCCATTTAAATATAAATTAGATATTTTTTGTCTCATAAAATGTGTTTTTTATCGCACTTGACACCTTTAAAATAATTGAAAAGAACTCAGATTGTGAACAGTTAAGTTTACTTTAAGCGATTGCGAAAGGTTATTAAATGCTGAATCAGCAGCGCTGTAGAAAAGTGTCTTGAGTTTTTTTTAGTAATTTTGAATTCTAAAATCCGTAAATGATTCTCCAGGTTGGTTAAAAAATAATAATATTTCGATCTTTGCGAATAGTTTTATTGTCAACAGCTTAATTAATGTCTAGTGACGTTGAAGTGTTTGCTGATTAAAAAATTTATTTTCCTGTATAATTAGCTATAAATAAGTAAAAATGTTCAGTTTATGAATAAAATTCGTTCTAAGCAGTAATAAATATGGCTCAGGTTTCAATCATCAAGCGAAATTAATTTTATATGAATTTTTATCAAAAGCGTTTAATCATTATTTTTTATATTGTTTATAATTATAAACGTGTTATTTTAAAGATAAGAGAATTATATTAAGTTTGACATAAAAATATTAAAGAGAGATCAAAAGTACAGTGATTTACTTAGAATTGTCTAATTTAATTGCATATAAAATTTGAAATTTTTATTAATATTTATAATACGCTATAATTGTAAATTTTTAAAATTTTAAGAAATAAATTAATTAATTAATATACTGGTTATTAACTAAGTGTTTCTATTACTTTAAATTTAAAATAAACTAATATTTAAGCATTTATTAATGAAAGTATCCCGAACTATATTCTTCATATTACGCTATTTAATTTTCAAAAATTTTAAGAATTAATATAAAGTAAAAACCGGACGCAAAAATGATTCTGTGGTGAATTAGTCATATGTATTATATTGCCGAAGTTGAATGAGAGTTCTTTGTTACTTGATCTAAAAGAATAAAGCGTGCCAAATGATAACTGATACGCTGATACAATGATACATAGCAATTGTGTCCAACGAAAAGAGTACATTGCTCTTTGTGTAATAAATCACTTGTTCTTCCTTATTGAAATATTACACTGTTACATTGTACAGAAAGAATTCAGATTTCTGAAATTTCCATTCCTAACCGGATTTTTCTTCTTGCTTAAAACAGATCTTCTATTACATAGAGATGATAATGCATCTGTTGACTTTAAAAATAAGTAATTTTTCGGCGTAATTGGTGGGCCAAACTTTGAAGTGTACCCAAATTTTAATTCAGTAACTTTTTCAGTTACATGCATTGCAACTTTGGCATCATAGAAAGATTTTCAAGAGCAGCTACTATGAATAAACGTAGAGTGAAAGTATTACTTTAATGGTTAACTTCTTCTTAAATAAAAAGTCATAGAAAGGCTATAACCTAAATTTCAGCGAAATTTTATTTTGTTTTAATCTTTAGTATGAATCATTAAGATACTTCTAACGCTTTAATATACCAAATGAGACTTTATGTATCTTAAGTAGTTTCTTATTTTTTTATACACGAACACAATATCAACTCTTGCTATTAGAAAAACATATTATGTCAATTGATCTTGATATTACGATTTACATGGAATTCGATTTATAATTTCGTAATATTAGAGCTTATATGCGTAGAAGGGTAAAAATCCATGACGTCATTATCCTATATTTACAGATTATTCAAAAGATAATATGATTAAATCTCAAGTTAAAAATAAAAAAAATGGTACAGTGACCTATTAAAATGAAATAATTTTTTCTGATTGTCTTTTAAAATTAAAATGGTAAGTAGGGTTGCTTGATATTGACGAGTACATAAAGGTATGCTACAGGTGCAAAAATAGCTTTAGAACGAGTGTTGCATGCAGTTTGGATGGTTCAGAGCACTTGTTTTGTGTTTTTGATACATAACCTATTTCAAGTAAGCATTTTTAAAGCAAAACTCACCATTGAGATCCATGTCCACGTTATCTGTACTGATAAAGGATTGTCCCAACTGTTGTGCGCTGTTTTGGTAAACTGTAGGATCTGCAGAAAGAACCATGCTGGAAGTTGTCGTTGTATTGGGTGACAGAGATTGCAAGGATGCTGCAGGGCTACTGGACGGACTAAGAGAAGGAGGTTTTAAGTATTGTCCTCCGCAAGACGTGGACCAAGCCAAGGGTGGTTCGGTCCTATCTAAATTCGTAGCACTGTATAGTTGATGAATGGGTGATTGGGCTGGTGCTACACCATATTCAGCAGAAGGTGCTGGTGGAGTCATGGGAGTCAGATTTCCAGTACTGGACAGAGAACAGCTAGATAGATAATGGCCATTAGTAAGCTGCACGTTGCTTGTTGGATAACTGTAACTGCAGGGTGTCAATTGGGAATTCTGATAGTTTTGTTGCTGATCGACATTCAAATACGATTGATTACCTGCACTCATGTTAGCAGTTGACATAATGGATGGAGCCGGTGCACTGCAGGACACGTTAGGACTCGGCTGTCCTAAAACTTCATAAGGTGAACCGAGAACTGTACCGGTTGGATAATAAGGAGCTGCGTAGGGTTTCAATGTTTGGCATTTTCTTCTAAATCCGCGAGGTCTTCTTCTAAAAGAGCCTTCTTCGAACATAAATTCACTAGCTGGATCGATAGTCCAGAAATGTCCTTTACCCGGTCTTCCCAGTCCTTTGGGTAGTTTTATAAAGCACTCGTTCAGTGACAAGTTATGTCTAACCGAATTTTTCCATCCCTGATAGCTACCCCTGAAGAAAGGAAATCGTTGCTGCAGAAACTGATAGATCTCGCTCAAAGTCAGTCTTTTAGTCGGTGAACTTTGTATTGCCATGACAATCAGTGCGATGTAGGAATAGGGTGGCTTCTCCTGTCGTCGTACACCGGCACCACACTTCTTAGTAGGAGCTACAGCCTTTTCTCCCGAATCACCTTCGTGCAGCGATGATGACGTGGAGGGCCCAGTTGCCTCCTGATGACCGAATTCTCCACCTGACACCAACATATTCCCAGTAGACAGAGCGTGTTGCACTTCACCTTCGTTTAACCCGGTTTCTATTTTCTCGACCTTCATGACTCAGTCCAGTTTAGGCATGACTATAACACAACGATACAACAAAGATTCTATCCGAAGACAAGGCAAAAAACAACAAAAAAACAACACGCAGAAGACCAGAGACACGAAGACACGGCGCCCCCCGAAACGACTTTAATCTCGACTGCTTCAACACGCTTTCTCCTCACACTGACTGGACGCGTTCAATCCCGTTCGTCGAATGGGACGTGCAGTTTCCTGACGTCACACTACAAGCTACACCCACCGTTACTAACTCCACCTTCGCGGGAACCTGCTCTGCTTGAGCTAACAGATAACAAATTGGGCGGCTAATAGACTGGGAGGAGGGTTACATAATGTGGCAGCAATGGGAGAGGCGCAGGATTTACGAAGAGTTGAGAACTTCAGCCCATATATCAGTAGAGTGACGTGCTTAAAAAAAATAAAAAAATTATATATATGCTAGCGTTTTTTTAAAAAAAAAGTATCGACTTCACTTGCGAAATATTCATAGCAATAAAGAAAATTGAAGAAAGCAGGTAAGTCACGTAAAAATAACATATATTTATTTTTAATGTATCTCACGCAATACTCGTCTTGCAGATGGTGGTCGAAATGACGTCATAGTGGTTTTCTTAGTAGAAAAAAATCTTTTCTTAGTAGGATAACTTATCGTTATATAACGGATATAACTTACTGAATTTCCCATCATATAATGTTAGTTTGTTTTCATTACTCGTAATAATATGCAATAATAGTACTTGACATTCGGATCTCTAAAAAAATCGCAGATTTATTTTCGAAACATTAGATATAAATAAACATCAATAGCCATGATTATTTTTACGAATATTCTTTATTTTCCTCCTTGTATATCCAAAATTTACTTAATTTTGATGCCTACGCAGTTATAGTAATCTCTACAAGAATAAATTATGCAGGCCTCTCGATTGATTAAAAAAAAGAGATAATGCTGTTTGTAAGGGGAAAATCTTTCCACTTTAAATAAATTTTCGCAACCGAAAACACGTCAAGCATTTACTCAATCAATCTCAGAAAATATTTCTAAGAATATTTTTGTTTTTGCCGAATGTTTAGATATTTTTAGTCGTAGAGAAGTTACAAAAACCGATCGAAAAATTCGTTAAAATCGGACATTTGTAAGCCTACGAATTTTCAATCATCTTGTAAAGGAATGCTAATTTTTTAGCTTAAAAATTTGATAATTACGAGATCATTAAGCAAATGTATTAAAAAATAATAATAATTTTTAAGTGTTAAATATTTTTTTTTTTCCTACTTTTTAGCGAGGAAATTATGCAATCTAAAATAGTACAAAACTTCCTTATTGACATCCTGCGACGATGTTGCATCGCAACGTGGACCACTTCAGTTCGTTACTGAACTGAAATTTATATTTGTTAACCAACAAAAAAATATATTTATAAGATAAATTTTGGCTAACTAAAGTTCATTTTGAAGGAGTTCCATGTTTTTTTCTTTTTTACTTTTCCGTCTAACAGCTTAAAATTTTTTATGAGCAGAAAACAAAGATGTTGAAACATAACTAAAGGCAATTATCAAATTATAGTTAATGAGAATTAATTATCGTAAGTGAAAAACAATCTCACTAGTTATTGATATCAAAAATGATATCATTGCGGTTTCATATCACGTGATTCAAACCAGGATCTGAAAGCCTACAATACGCGATTTTGTTCCTTTTTGCACATTTATTTTAGCGATTTTATTCATTTTTTTTTTAATAAAACAATCTTAAAATTATATCTATTTTTCCGAGTCGCCTTAAGTGAGGTAAACACGATGGTCGTTCTTATACGCCATATCAGATTTAATAAGAGCACTTCATAAGGAGTCGAGCCAAATATAAACTTAAGATATCATAATGGAAAGAGGTAAAAACAAGTTTGGGTATATTTATGGCAAATGATCTTTGTCGTCTTAACCTTGGAGTGTTTACTTCTTATTCAAAACAACTTGTTCTTGAAAACAACACTCCATTTTCACTTTTCTCGAAGGCTATGGCGTTACTGGTATATACTGTATTGTAGTTTTTTAAAAAAATTGAATCTGTCAGAAGCCAAACTGATCAACTCCATTTTTTTGTAAATTTTTTAACTTTAGTATCCATGTTTGTACTAATTGTGTATGCTTGGGTTCTACTAAAATTGAAAAATTTACAAAAAGTGAAGTTAATCACTTTGGCTTCTGAGAGGCTCAATTATTAACCTCTTAAATGATGATTCTGTAGGCCTATAAACAGTTTTTACATGTTCTAATTAATTATATTGGATTTTCTGTGGTGCATAAATTTTTTTAGGTCAATAAAAAAGATAAAAATAGAGCATATCATCAGTTTTGAAAGTTTCCTTTGAAAGAAAAGAGTAAATTATTTCATTAATTATTCATCTAGGAGTTTCATCGAGTACTGTCTTTTATCTATAACTTAATTATATCACTCCAGATTTGTATCAAAAACACAATTTTTGATACAATAATAATCGTAGAACTGTCAGTACATTAATATGATCTTAAAAATGACACTACCAGAAACATAGTTTTTGATACTGTCATTTTTCATTAAAATCATATCTCAAGACCTTTCCAAATTTTGTTGTTTCTCTGCAACAATTAAGCAACAACTTCTAAACATATTAATGTTTTTTACATAGTTTCTAAAACATATTTTGCAAAGAAAACCTCTTAGAAAAAAAAACTGTGTTACTGTTATTAGATGCTTGTAAAGTTGAAGTGCTCTATAAGTTGTTTCTAAAGGAAAAATTTTATTGAGGACAGTAAAAACGATAAAATTTGTTAATCGAATTTTAAAAATGACAGTAAGTAAACATGATAATTATATATGTTGTTTGAAACTTCATACTTTTAAAATTTTATTACACAATGGGTACCGTACACTTCAACATGTACGCCATTATTACTACATTCGAAAATTGCTAAAAAAAAACGTAATCGCGTAACGCAACCTTTGTTTATACGGTTTCTTTGTTTGCATTGTACCTTAATTAACCTTATTTAGCCTTAATAATACCTTAATCTTGTTTTTGTTCTAGTGACCTGTCAATGTATTCTCGCCGTTACTAAATATCAATAATATTTCAGTTATGATTCATCCGACTTTACAAATCTCGGAAAAACAGTCGTCATTAGATTAATATAACTTATGAAAATATTATAAAATTAAAGTAATTTTATCATACTTTTTTCATTTTATGCTAGCTTCAAGGAAACTCTGATGATTCACGAGTTGTGACAAGGGTTAACCGAATTTTAAAATGTGTACAATACGGCAATAGAAGGTTCGAATTAATTAATAAATTATGAAAGGACATCTGCTTTAAGTAACATGGTCTGTTGTCATTTGGCAGCACCCATAAGATTTTTTTTTAGTGCACTCTAACCCCGAGCTTAACACGTGGGATAACATTGGCTACGTGTGGATTTGAGTCGTTCCAAGAGCGGTATCTGCACTGGTGAGGTGTAATATTACATCTCTGTATGGTTCCCATGCAGCACAATAACACCTTGGACTTTGTCCTGTCATGTCTATCTAACTTTCAAATGCTCTTTGTTCTCACGCAACTGTGTTAATTTGTTACTGTATTGCTCGATATATATTAGTCAAAAAAATTTCTCTCAATCAAATTTCAATCGACATTATTTTTACAATATTAAACTTTTTATCATTATCGTCGTGAAAAAAATTAAAATTTAATACAGTCGCCTCTTAAACGATTTCTTTTTTTTTTATTTGTGCAGTTGCGAGAAGGCCTGTTTACGGTGATATCAACGGAATAGAGGAAATGACCTTTGACTCTTGTATTGATGATGAGATGTCATGAAACACGTCACACGTGTAACAGGATGTGTGATGAATCCGCCGTCCTCATGACAACGGAAGGGGTAAGTGCAGTGGACTTTGTAGGCCATGTAAAGAGAGAGAAAGACACTCTATTATGGAATATTTCTGGTGTGAATAACATTTTTTCGCCTATCGTGGATCATCAACAGGTTTGGTTGCATTCGAATTTTATACAGTATGCGTTTAATACACAATAATAAGATGGCGAATGGTACAGATGAGCTAAGTTATCAGTTATGTTTTCCCGAAGTCTACGAAGTAACTTCATTGCAAGCATAATTAATGAAGACTCATTATTATGAATCGAAGTTTAATGAAATCATTTTGATTTGCACCGTTTTACTCTTAAAGTTTTAAAACTCCTTAAAGTCCTAGAGATTTATTAAACTGCAGAAAAGATGATAGAAATTTCGCTAGGCTGTAGGTATGATGACAAATTCAGACTAGCACTATCAAGATACAAACAATAAGTGATAAATCTTTATTAATTAATCGAATCAGACTACTAAGCCCTGAAATACGCGGAAAATTATAGCATTGCAGCACACACTCATCCAATATCTAACATATGAATGATATGCTGTTTCCGGTTTGATATGGAGGAAGTATTGCATAGTTGAATCGAATGACGAGGTGATTGAACCAATATAAGTTATCCTATGCCACGTATTGTGATTTTTTTCTTATTCGAGCGTCGAGTTACACTTTGCCAAGATATCCACACTCTATACCTGATGAAATCACAACTAATGAATTCGCTATCGGTTGTTGGGAAAAAACAGTTTTGGGAAGATTGAAAAAAAAGGACTCACTCTTTAAACACTTCACCCCAGATGTAACTGTAAAAGAGTCCCCCTTTGGAATATGGCATCGTCCCTGGACCACACATCTGCAAGCAGAAAGGGAGGAGGAATGAAGCCTTCTGTTTCTGTCGTGTTGACGGCATTGCTGGCCCACCCACGTTGTGAGTGTAAGAGAATAAATTATAAGTTTTCCACCGCTGAATATTTCATTGGGTGGTAACAGATAAGAGTTTGGGTCGAAGGTCATCGGGCCGATAAGTTAATTCTGCACCAAGGCATAGCTGTCCACATTATGTCAGAAGGGCAGGCATAGTTTTTGATCTATGTAACCGCACTCTTCTATGGAATGTAACTAATATAAATGAAGGATATGCATGTTAACCGCTGATTAATTTTTTGTTTTGTGTATTGCTAAAGACATCATTTTCTGTTGTGAAGCATTTTCTATACTGTTGATGTATGCCTTAACGAATAATTATGAGAATAAAATAGTGTTTGATGGCATACTGGATACGTACTGCAAGATGCAGAGCCTTACAAGTTCTAAAGTTGCATATATGCATCTATGAGCTAAATAAGACTTTAAAAATGATTGCATTCTTTGCAATTGTATTAAATTTCTCATTATATTGTTATATGTTGCAAAAAGTATCGTAAAGCTAAACTGCTGCTTTAATTGTTCACAATAACTGCATATTCAAGCTTATTTTCGAAAAAAAATTCTTTTAAAGAACGTAATCTAAATTATTAATATTGTAACAGTATTTTTTGCTTACAAATACTGTATATTGTTGATGACCTTAATTCTCGGAATATCGAAGCATCAAATATAAAAGTTACAGAATAAAATTCTCCAGTTTACATTCAGCAATTTTTTTCTGCATTGTTTTGCTGACTTGATCTTTGATACGGTGCAAATGTTATTCGCAACTCGTAACTGCTTACAAAACGACCATTTTGCAAAAAAAGAATGGTCCTTTATGATTTAATTACCAGTTTCTTGCTTTTATCGGACGGGGGATCAGATGACATGTGACAAATACAGTTAACGAAATCGGTGGAAGAATTCCCATGATGATGTCCACGTGACTAATATTCCTATAAAGGGGGAAAACGAGGTAGCGGGATATTGTCACTTGTCACCGAAGTGGCTAGATGGTCATCCCCAATGACACGCAGGCGACAAATATTTGTACAGGGGCGCAAAGGTCTCTCCTCGCTTCGTCACCCCATTTGACAGATTGGGTCGGTCGTCTCGGTTTTCAGCGTGTCATCTCAGTAATTACCATGATGTGAGCCTCATTAAGCGTTACCCCCGTACCCTCTACACTACTCGGTCATACTCTTTTAGCTGTTTTCTAGGTCAACCTAATTATTGGTGAATAAATCGAAAAAACAGTAAACAAAATCATAATTTCAAACTCACGAAAGGTTGCTGTTGAGCAGCCTGTGGCCTACAGTATCTTTCTTTATGGTAGATATAACCAATTTGAATTGAATTAGAATAAATTTATCGATCATATCAGAAGCTAGTACATATATTTCGCATTTGAAAACATTCATGAAGACATACGAAGCTCCTACAATTTATAAATGATGCTTTAGTTTGTCTCTCATCAGCATATGATTAAAACCAGTAAGCATTGCTAGAGATCAATCAAGGAATCAAAAGTAAAAATGTCTACAAAACTGTTTTGTATTTGGTTCTGCTAAGCTATAGAAACATATAAAATCAGAATTTCAAACTCTCGAAAGACTGGTGTTGAGCAGACCTATAGCTTGCAGTGTCCATTTTCTTCAGAATAGAGATTTTCCTTTGAAAAAACTTATTTGAAGAGCCTGAACGAAAAAATGAGGTGTTAAAAATAAATAAGTTTTCTTCCGATTTATTAAATTTAACTTTTCACTCGTCTATTCGTCATTATAATAACTTTATAAATGTGTTTATTTGCAAAACAAGTCTAACAATGTTGATTAAAATTATTGCTGATTCTGCAATTCGAGTACAATATTCTCTCTTGCCTTTGTTTCTCTGCAGTGTAAACGAACGTGTTGTCTTTATTAGCATCAAAGCAACACGAAAATAAATTGATTTGGAAGGCTCAAAGGCCTCGCTGATTTACAAGTCCCCGGCGATGTAACGCAATATTTGGTAATAAAAAGGATTTTCCCAAGTGGATAATCTTTCAACCATTTGGATTTTTCTTCATTTCGATGGCATAAATTGCACGGTATCAGTAAAGACACAACCGTGTTAAAAGGCCAAAGTAAGGTTTTGTGTTTTTATCTGAAAGGCACCATTTCAGTTTTGTGTGTTACTAGCGATAACATCCGATTGTTTGCTTTAGAAAAGGAGTTAAGTTTATTTCTTTTAACTGCAGATAATTCGGGTAAATATAGAAGAATATTTATCCTATTCCCCTGACCTAGTAACGTGCGGTACTAAATTTAATTATCTACACATTTCTTGTCTGCATTTCTTTGAAGTTTTAATAGAAAATGTTTATTTAATGGCGGACGGATTGCAAACTAGCTTCTTTAAAACATAAAATGTTCGACTTTTACATCATCAAGACGATGATGACAGAGTTTAGGATGCAGTCTGAATTACGACTGAAGATAAGGATATTAGCAGGAGCTGAAATTAGTCACTTTGGACTCTACACGGGTGGTGCCTTAAGGAGTTTAAACCCTCTCTGTCCTGGCTTATCGCCACCCTCTGCCATCTCTTCATATTTCATTTTCTGTTGGTACTCAGAAGGTTATTTTGGTGCTAGTGGCACTCGCGCTGAATACCCATATTGCCAGATAGCAAACATGCTGGAAAGACGAAGAAATCAATTGTACGCTGACAGTAAAGAGAGCCATGACGAATAGCATGCCCCTCTGCAGTCGAAGCTGGTTAGTATCAAGCAGTGACTCGCATGGGGCTGTTTAATGGGTACAAATGATAAGGAGGAAAAATATCGAAGTGGATGAAAGCGGAGTCAGCCACCCATAAAATGTTTATCCATTCATTTGGGTGTCATCACGTACACTCTTAAAATGAGAGTTTTTGTCGAGGGAAGGAAGTTGCTGGCCTGTGACTGACGAATTGTCCCGAACTGCTTAAGATCCACAGCAGATGTAACGTTAGCAGGCCATTAGGAAACTGTTGAAATCTGTCTGTAAAGTTCATATCTCCCAAATTATCCTTTAGGAATGATCCCAGGAATCTTTCTTTGTTACCAATTTTAAAATTCTTTTTTAGAGTCAGAAAACATTCCATCACCGAAAATAGCATCCCGTACCGGGACAAACTTTTAATAAATACCTTAAATACTTGTTTAGAAGCAGTTATCGTCCTTTGATATTTTCGTTATCTTCGCAACATGCCAATATTTTTATACAAAATGTCAAAGCCTCTTATCTTTGATAAATTCACACTCCTGTAAGTAATATTATGAGAATCTAGAAAGTGAAGCTAAACATAAGAGAACAAACTCATAAATCATTCCATCCAGTTTGCTCTTTTAAATAGTACAAATAAACTAGATTATTATTGCTGTCAATATGGTTTAATAACAAAAGATACGAGTGCATACTAGTAAAGTTTAAAATAAAAAAATTCCGTCTAAAACGCGTGCTTTTAGTATATATATTATAAAATTGTTATCTGGGTAGCACCCGAGCGGGTGTGCAACAGCAGCAGCAAATCAGCGAGTAGTGTCTGGCATTCGTCAGTCATTATATAGTTCTGTACGGAATTCGACGTGGAAGGAGCGAGAATATGTTCAAACCGCCCCCACAACCCAAGGTACACCCAACAGACATAGATTTACGGTTTGCTACATCCAGCCGTTATTCGTAATGATTTTTTTTAAGTTCTCTTGGTCTTATTTACGAGTGTCGGCTGTTTGTTTTCGACCACCACGTGGTTGCGAGTTGGGAGGTCCTTCAGAAATGTCTTTTACGGCGGGCCATGTCTCGGGCATTTGTCTGTCATTCACTAAATACGAACAGATCACTGTCATATCGCCACCCCCACCGTGTCACAGTTCATTCAACAGTCCACCTGGTATGGGAGGTGAGAACTGACTAAACATGGACATTACATCGGTCCTTATCGCCACTGAGGAATAAATACGTTCAATCTAAAAGAATTTGGCTTTAGCAGTATCAGAAATATGTGTTTTAAGATTCGGTATCTTTACATAGAAAGAATATAAGCTTTTCTTCTTTAATAATTTATAAACGTTGCACTTAATAGGAATTTTCTAATGATGTTGTGTAGAAACACCTCATAAAATTTTAATAACCCGTTTTTAATCTTGCTGTCTTGACAGATTTTAATTTGTTTTTATTTAAAATTCAAAATTTTTCTACTCATAAAATTAAAATAAGACCTACATAAAGGTCTAAACTTGGTCAAAATTGCTTTGTATTCAGATTTAATATTGTTATATATATAAAGGCTCGAAATTGATCGCATATTGGCCTAAACTCGTTCAAACTAGCTCTTACATTCAAATTCAAAATTGGACTACATAAAAGCCTAAAATAGACCTACATATAAGACAAAACTTGCTAATACATAAAACCAAAATTAGTCTAAATAAAAATCAAAACTGCTTATGTAGGGAACTAAAACAATCCAACATAAAGATCGAAACTGGCTTATATACAAGTATAAAACTAGTCTATCTATAGGCCTATATGTTAAGATTCTTCTTAACGCTTAATGCAACACATTATTAAACATTCCTAATTTTAAAACAGAGATATAAGTTCCAATTGATCTTATTTTTCAAGGATAGATACTTGAGTAATTATGATCGTTCTTTGATGAAACGTGTTACTTTTAAACACTGCTAAAATTAAACATTCGAGACGCACGATAGTCCCAATGCGGCCATTTCGTCGAGTCAAAAATTTCGGCTCTTTACATAGGTTAAAGCCTATTTACGAAACTTGTGATGTTATCCACACTTATAAGCACTTGATTAACGAATATATAACAGATCTAACTTATACGGGATTTGAAGAGGTTATAGACTTCTATAACTTCTTACATTCTTCGTTACTGTTGCTGAACATCGCAATGGGCCGTACTATTACGTTTTATATTAAAATACACGCAAATAAGAAAATTTTGCAGATAGTTTTATATATTTACTATAAGCAAAGAAACGTGAAGAAATTTTTATAAATCTTTGATGAAGGAAACCATTTTTTTCGTTAATTGTTCAGTTCAGAATCAGTTAATGATGATCGGAGCCTTTTCTTTAAGTTATTCTTAAGGCAGGCCTTCGCTTTTTGTAATCATTTTCTACATAATTTGTAAGGATTTATTGATTTCAAGGTTTATAATCGGAAATCTAAAGCCTAGGCCAATAATAAAAATCTATCAACGATGAGCATTTTCTTCAGGCCTCTACTGACTCCCATTATAGTGTGAACTGCTCAATAGTACATTATTATAAACCATATTTACATGATATTAATGAAATCTTATCGTAAACATAGTAAAGAGTTTTTGATCTCGTATCCGTAACGATCTCTTATCCGCAGATCTACCATACACCCGTTGTGGACTAAATAACTTCAGTTGTGACTAATTAAAATGCCTGTTGTGATAATTAGTTCTTATAGAATCTTCTCAACAAGTCGTTTTGTATAAAAGAAGTGTCATTTCAAACAATGTTAACCTTTAGGAGTTGTAAACATTAACTAGAACTGGCTCGACATTTTCGCTTCTGTCGCACAAATTTTAAGCGAAATTAGTCAAAAAAATGAAATATATAAAACTATTTTAAGTTAACAACTTCTGGAACTTGGCCCAAGAAATGATAATTTCTGAGAAAAGCTCAATAAAGAGAACTGTAAAAATTCGTATCTGTTCTATGTCTTTCGCATCAGTAGGTGGAAGGTCTATATTAATAGTGCTTATTACTATTTCTGTATTATTTGTGGATAAATAAAGAAACTTGACGTGTCTAGAGTATATTAGCATATTTAATTTATTATTATTATTTTTAATATTTTCAGATTTCCTGAGGATAAAAATACGAAGAGGACGAAGATGACAAACTAAGCCAGAGAAGAAAACATTTAACATGGATCGGCGGAGGAAAATATGATTTAAAAATGTTAAAAATTAACGTGTAAAAATTGAAAATTTTATTGTTTTTCAGTATGTAAAGTTTTATAAATTTAAAAAATAATAATAATTGTTTTCATTTTATTTAAATATATATCTATATATAGAAAAAAAAAATATTGCAGTTGTTTATCATCCTACGGCGTTATCCTCGTTGAAGATCAACATTAAATAGTTTAGAGAAGAAAAAAAATATTTTAAAAATCGAGATAATAGTTTATTTATATTTAAAAAATCGGTATCAATATTTATTAAACATTAAAATTTAAAATAATTATTAAAAAATAAATAAAGTAAGTTTCATTTTCTCACAAATATACGTCTAGCGCCCTCTCTTAGCGAATTTAACAAGTTTTTAGTTTTACTACCTTCCACTAGATGGCGATAGAAGCGTGGAAGTTTGCACGCTAAACGTTGGACCAAAAAAAAAAAAAAAATGTCTTTCGCTACTGAAATTTATTTGCAATTAATTAATAACGTGTAATAATTAATGATTCAAAGTTTATCTTTTTTTAATTAAGATTTTAATTAAAACGCCTGTATAGTAAAAATATATCATTAAGTGCTACTGATATAATTAATATATTAGGATTTATTCAGTGTTATAAAGTATGTAGCGTAAAAGATATTCAAAATAAAACTTTTTAAAAGTTTTCTTCGGCTAAGAGGCCTTTTTTGATCTTACTAAGATCGCGTTTCAGTAAGCAGGAAGAAGGAGTTTCATGCAGATCTCAATCTAAGCTCTATTCAACGAAAATAGCTAACAATTGCGGTTTCTCATTCGTCACATTTAATTAGAGGTTGTCTAAATTTTAGAAGGGCGAAAGGGTTGGCCATAAGACATCCTTCAGTATATATATTAAGAGTCAGTTAGACGAGTAATTACATATTACTGTGGAGTTTCGGTTCGAACGAAAGCAACCAATTTGAGTTCCTCAATGACTTTATTGCGTGTGGTTCTGGAGACTAACGAGTTTTTGTTGCTCCGAAGGACTTGGCTTTATTCCTTATTCCTTTTTGGTAACACAACGTGTTTATAAAACTTGAACTAAAAATAAATTCGATCAAACGATTAATCAATTGGCTGAAGTGGCGTTTGATTAATTTCAAGTGGTAAATCAGTAGTTTGCACCATTAACGAAACGATTTTTTTTTTTTCCTCCCTCTCGCATGTTAAGTGAATAAAGTTTTAAAAAAACTAGAATAAAATGACCTTAAGTGCATGACGCGAAAAACTGATTAATAGCTAAAAACAATAATAAAAAAAATATAAAAAGAATTCAAGACTCTATGTTTACTATTATGAGTAATGATTAATTTGAAATAGGTTGCAGTAAATTCAATTTTGAAGATTGTACTAGAAATTGATAAATTTCTAATGTAACCTTCAAAATTAAATTTATTGCAACCTATTAGAAATTGAATAATTTTGGTATGTACTAGAAATTTATCAATTTCTAGAAATTAATTGTACTAGAAATTTGTCAATTTCTAGTATTCACTAAAATTTATCTATTTCTATTAATTTCTAGTACACACCGAATCGTGTGTAGGCTACTAGAAATTAACAGAAATAGATAAACTTCAGTGTATACTAGAAATATACAAATTTCTAGTAGTACATACAGAAACTGATGAATTTCTGTTAATTTTGAAGTGTATCAGAAATTGATAAATTTCAATGTGTACTAGAAATTGAATCTTTGATGTAATCGAACTGAAACTGAAATATTTGTTAACTGAACTTTAAATGTTTAATTTCGGGTAAACTAAAAAATAAATTGATATAAAAAAATCGATTAGATTTCAAACGCAGATCTAAAAACATCGATTACACTTGTCATGTTGTAGATGTTTCTATTGCGATGCACTGAAAACTCTTTAAAATAATGATATTAATTAATTCTTCCATTGAATATTGTAAAACGTATCCAACTATATGTTGAAAAGCAAAATAAATAACAGATACATTCTAAAATTATTATTAAATTAAAAATAAAATTATCTTATGCATCCTTAAATCAGTTAGAGTGTGTCTAGAAATATTTTATTTTATGAAACCAAATTCGATGTTTGTTTAATTATCTATCTATCTTTTTTCGTATCTGCATATCATGTTCTCCAAGGTAAATACAAATGCACATCATATATAATTTGCATTTCTCTGATAATATCATTGGTAGTTTTGCAAGTTAATGCGTTACCGCCCATTCCTTACTCTAAGTAATAATTAGTCATAATAAGTAGTTAGACGGGACCATCTATGTGTCTCTGCACACAACCGAAAGGTTTTGTATAGCAAACAGAACACAAGTCTTCATTTCTCATGTATTCCTGCTCAGACTTCGATATTTGCCAGCAGAAATTGCTTTCTTTAGAGAATATCCGTAAGAATAAACAAATCTCACGGAGAAACGGTGCAAGCTGTGCCAGTGGAAGTATAAAAGGCTAAACCCGCTTTCAATGCACGAAGGGAATGCAGGAAATAACAGTGAAATTTGTATTTTCTTCATTGCCTTCGTCCATTCAAAGCGGGCATTTTTATTACTCGAAGGAAATAATAAAAATGTCGAATAATAAATATATGAGAGAAACAATTCAATCTGTTTTGAGTTTGCAGATGTAATTGAAGTGAATTAACTCTGTTTTCAATGTGTTTTATTTCATTTTCTTAAAAGAAAATGAAATAAGACAAGATTACATTTTTATTATTCGAAGTAAAAATTTTTAAAGTTGAAAAACACAACTAGGTATTCCTTATTTATTTTTACAAGGAGGGTTTTTGTGGCATTTAGAATTACTCAACATGTTATTTTTTTACACAATATAATTTAAATATACAATGCTTCGTGCATTGAATGCGGGTTTAGCCCTGTGTAGTTCCACTGGCGCAGATTGCATCCTTATTGAATTAGGTTTGTTTATCTTTGTAGATATTCTCTAACAAAGAAATTTCTGCTAGCAAATTATGGAACTCTAAGCGGGAATACATCAGAAATGAAAACTATTGTTTAACTGTTTGCCACTTCGAGTTTTGACAAGGAAGAACTTGAAATTCCGGTCTTTAGCACATAATCTGATTTATTTACTTGAATCGAAATTTATTAATTAGTTTCATTATAAATTAAAAAATCTTTCTAACAGTTACGCAAACCCAAATTAAAATGTATCCTACAATACATGTTTTTATATTAATGAAATAGCTTTTAATCATGAACTGATAACAATAAATAAATCATACTTTATATAAATTTAATTCATTTGAAGATATTGAACATTTCTTATTTGTATTAAAACAAACTCATAATAAACCATATAATCGATTTAATTAATTTTAAAATGTTCATTGGTTGCGTTTATTAATTTCGTTTCTTCATATTTTTTCTATTTATAAATATAATGTGTAAACAATGTAATAATATAATAAATAATAATAACAATATATTGATATCTTCTCCATCATAAAATGGAAATTTTATGATTGAGCAGAAATTTCATTCATATAGAGAAAAACCAATTTTTTTCTCTCTGTATCAATGATTTTATGGGAAATTAATCTTACACTCTATTACATCATACAAAAATTAAATAATTTACTGAATAAATTCACTGCAAGGGAGATATTTGCCATGCATCATTTCTGAAAGAAAAAAATTATTTAACATTGCATCTATTAGTGAAAATAAAAATTCTTGAAAATTTAGTTTACTTTTATATCCATGTTTTCCATTTTCGAACGTTTAAAGCTATGACAAAGCCTGAATTATGGTGTCAAAACAATTATCAACAATCATCTCTCTTTTCAATTATGCGAAAATTTTATCGATTTGTTCAAAAGTTATTATTTCAAGTTTTCTTTTCCACATTTTTCTTATGCATATGTACAATTTAAGACAAGAATATATTCAATTATATAAAATTTATATATTTAAATTTATATATTCTTTGTTATAGATAAAATACACAAAATTGTCACTGAGAACGATTTTTTTCGAGAAATGATATTTCACACGAGATTTTATAATTTATAACTATATAATATTATTTTTGAATTATAACCTAATTTTTGTCATCCCGTATAAATTTTAATTTACTTGTTTTTTCTTTTGTTTCAGGAAAAAGAAGTCGTCAAAAAAAGACTTGATTCGGATCCAAAAGAAGAAACAACTGTTAGAATGATGAAAGTATGGATTTCTTACATAAAGAACAAGTTTAATAATCTAATTCATCAGAAAGGAATTAATGTTTATGATAAACTGTCCAGATATCTCTTTCCGTTTGTGTTTACTGTGTTTGCTACTTCTTATTGGATATATTATCTCGTCGGTAGAGAATTGCAAACCGAAAAAATCTAATTCTATTCAATTTAATTTCACTAAAAATACTAGTACCAAATTAAAATTGAATCTATATGATTTA